>SJYV01055723.1:293448-308643 GCA_006410875.1 Neotragus pygmaeus
TGTGGAAAGTTCTGAAAGAGATGGGAATACCAGACCACCTGACCTGCCTCTTGAGAAATCTGTATGCCGTTCAGGAAGCAACAGTTAAAACTGGATACGGAATAACAGACTGGTTCCAAATAGGAAAAGGAGTATGTCAAGGCTGTATGTTGCCACCCTGCTTATTTAACTTCTATGCAGAGTACATCATGAGAAACACTGGGCTGGAGGAAGCACAAGCTGGAATCAGGATTGCAGGAGAAATATCAATAACATCAGATATGCAGATGACACCACCCTTATGGCAGAAAGTGAAGAGAAACTAAAGAGCTTCTTTTTTTTTTTAATTTATTTTATTTTAGTTTATAATACTCTGTTGGCTTTGCCATACATCGACATGAATCCACCAGATGAAAGTGAAAGAGGAGAGTGAAAAAGTTGGCTTAAAGCTCAACATTCAGAAAACTAAGATCATGGTATCTGGTCCTATCACTTCATGGTAAATAGATGGGAAACAATGAAAACAGTGGCTGACTTTATTTTTCTGGGCTCCAGAATCACTGCAGATGGTGATTTCAGCCATGAAATTAAAAGACACTTACTCCTTGGAAGGAAAGTTATGACCACCCTAGATAGCACATTAAAAAGCAGAGGTATTACTTTGTCAACTAAGGTCCATCTAGTCAAGGCTATGGTTTTTCCAGTGGTCATGTATAGACATGAGAGTTGAACTATAAAGAAAGCTGAGCACCAAAGAATTGATGCTTTTTAACTGTGGTGTTGGAGAAGACTCTTGAGAGTCCCTTGGACTGCAAGGAGATCCAACCAGTCCATCCTAAAGGAGATCAGTCTTGGATGTTCATTGGAGGGACTGATGCTAAAGCTGAAACTCCAGTACTTTGGCCACCTGATGAGAAGAGCTGACTTACTGGAAAAGACCCTAATGCTGGGAGAGATTGGGGGCAGGAAGAGAAGGGGATAACAGAAGATGAGATGGTTGGATGGCATCACTGACTCAATGAACATGAGTTTGAGTAAACTCCGGGAGTTGGGGATGGACAGGGAGGCCTGGCATGCTGCGGTTCATGGGGTCTCAAAGAGCTGCAAGAGTCGGACATGACTAAGGAACTGAACTGAACTGAAGTATATTTAGAAGGAAATACCAGTAGCATGTACTGAAGGGTTCAGTATGTAGCTGACGATAAATGAGGAGTCAAGGATGACAACAATTGGAGGAATGGAGGTTTCATTTTCTGAGGTTGTTTTTTCCATGTGATGAAGAGTTTATATAGAAATAAAGATTTCCATTTTGAAGATGTTAAGCTTGAGGTGCTTATAGTCATTCAAGTCTAGGTGAAATGTCAAGAAGGCATTTGGATACAAGAAGTAAGAGCTGAGAAGAAAAGACTAGTTAGGGATGGCAACATGAAAAAGAAAAGAAGAAATTCAAGTCAGTGGCACAAATATGAAATTGTGTGGGTGTTCAGAAAATGAAGGCATTGTTAGGATCTGAAAAATCTAGAAAACACTTATTAATGAGATGAACTCAAGCGAAGGAGGAGCTATAAAATAAACACAGTTGAAGCAAACAAAACCCTGACCAGCATAGGCTAGAGGTGACGATAAGTAGGCGAGAAAGAATCAGAAGACTTGAGTCTCCCATCTTTCAGGACAGTCCTGGATATTTCTAGCTCATAGGAATCTATTCCAAAGATGGTTTATTATTGAGAGAGAGCGAGCAATGCTGCATTGTGAAAGTAAAGAGTTAGTTAAAAAAAAAAAAAAAAAGGCTGATAAAATGTGTCGTCTCAGTGGAACAGTAGATGAGAGGTAAATTTTTCAAATGAGAATATCCTTGGGCAAGAGCCCCAAAGAAGAGCAGTAGTTATGAAATTAATATAGGTACCAGTGCAGTCAGGTGTATTATTTGTTGTTTTGTTTTTTCTTAGTTTTATGGATGTATTGAAATGTGTTGTCTATTTGAAATGCTTCTGTAAGTCACAGACTTGGTGGAAATCTGTGCCCAGAAAGGCAGAATTGTGTGTCTGATTCCTCTCTTTTGTGTGAGCTGGGAAGGGATCATTACTTGATCTTTTTTTAAATGATTATCTACCCATGGTGATTGTACGTGGGTCCCCAAGGGGTGTCTTTATGTGACACACATTTGCATATGGAATTTCAACTTTCAGTGGAATTCCCAGAAAGGAAAAAAGAATATATGGTTCCAACCTAAAGAACAGCAGTGTGTGAGTTTCCCCAGCACTTCATGGTTTTGACTTTCCCAGTAAGTATGGGTTATATGTGAGTGCTTTGTTCCTAAACATGCCAAAAGCTCCTCATTTTCTGAGTGGAGAGGCCCTGTCCCAGTGATTTAATGCAGTAGAGCTGAGTGCATGCAGCAGAGCAGGCAGAGGGTTGGCTCTGGAACCACACTGCAGGGGCAAAGGTCCCAACTCCACCACTGCTTCTGTAACTGGTCCTTCATTTAATCGCCTCTCCTGTAAAGCAGAGATGGCAATTATCAGCTAGAACTGAGGTGAATTTTAAATGAGTGAATGAATCTTACAGAGCCTTCAGTGTCTGGAAAAGAGTAAGCATTCAACAAATAACAAGTGTTTTCATTATTATGCATATTATCTGAATGATGTTGATGGAAGGCAGTGTGCATGAATGCTCCTTACAATGAAGAGAAAAATATAAAAGAGGGAACCATTAAGACGACCATATCTTAGTGGATGTTAGGTTATTCTGACTCTTAGGGCACATCTAGATGAATATGCTTCCCAAGATTAAGGACATACTTTAGAAATGACCCAATATAGGGACTATAATCTCCAATACTTGTGAAAGTTAGAGAAGTAAAGAAAATAAAGCAGACCATGCATAGAGCAAAAGGATGTCGTGGTTGATGGGGACCATGGAGAGTGAGAGCAGCACATTCCCATCCCTCCCTCCGAAAGAGGATAGGCAGTGTCAGCTGCAGATGCTGTGCAAGAATGTAATGCCAGTGAGGCTACTTTTTCTCATTTTTTTCAGAGAACTTGCAAATTTTGTTACATAAGGTTAAGGGGCAATTGGTTAAAAAAATTTTTTTAAAGCACAGGGTGATTTAAAACAGTATTTTGCAGGTCTGATTTTATCTTTTGGTCACCTCTGGGTAAAATGGCAATAACAAAAATTCAACACACAAGAATTTTATTTGATAGGAGGTAATCATGGAATTCATCTCATTATGAAACATCTTTATGGCTCTCGTTTGGGCCTAACAATAGGACTTTGGGGACCTGTTCCCATCCTTAGACTGTTAGTATAAAATACATACAGTTCTTCTCATTCAATATCATATTTTAAAACTAATTAAAAAAAAAAAAAGAAAGTTCTCATCATACTATTGTCTCTCACATCCAACTCTGGATGGAAAATTTTAGTTCTATTTTTTGTANCTGTTCCCATCCTTAGACTGTTAGTATAAAATACATACAGTTCTTCTCATTCAATATCATATTTTAAAACTAATTAAAAAAAAAAAAAGAAAGTTCTCATCATACTATTGTCTCTGACAACCAGCTCTGGATGGAAACTTTTAGTTCTATTTTCTGTCATTCCATCAATGCTTTCTTTTCAAGGAAATTTTCAAACCAATGAGCTTTTAAGGTTTTCTAGTCCACAGAATGCATTTAAAGCTGTTAAAAGAAATAATGCTATGCCTTGTTTCTCTTTAGATACATATTTTAGAGACTTAGAAATAGCCCAAAATATGTGGATAGAAAAGATAGATTAATGATAGATAGATCAGTGATAGATAGGGTAGGATAAGTGGATGGATGCATGGATAGATATAGTTGTATAGGTGTTGTTACTAGTTTTCTGTGTTTAAATTTAAATTAATGGTCATTATTTTTATCTCATCTTTTAACATCAAGGTCATTCTGAAAGTGTACTTCCAAGAAAGTTTCTGACCATGCCATGGCTAAGAAACAAGGAGTTTTCTACTAATAACACTATCTACTCTTATGTTCTCGAAGTTGATTTTGTCAGAGAGAGGTTAGTAGATAAGAATATGGCTTAGTACATCATTGGTATTCAGTCTGACCAGCTGTGAGAGCCAAAAAATAAGGGGAGGGAGAGGTGAGAATAAATACAGGAATACCAACCTCAGAACTCTTAAATAATAGCAACATACTGTCTCATAATTTTTCAAAATATAGACTAGAAATATTATTTCGTGCACTCTAGGAAATCCATAGAAAAGTATTTCTTAAAAGCTGAAGGCTGGTACTTCTTGTCCACATCAGCGATTCTTCCACCAACCTGGTCACCAGTAGGACATCTTTAATAACCATTTGTCAAGTCTTCTATGTTAGATTTTACAGTGAATAATAAAGGTAAATACTGCCTAATGGCTTCAGTTTCATTGCTACCTCCTTGAAAGAAAGAGGTGTGTGGACTACTAAGTTGTTACCTTATTTACAAATAGCAGAAGATTTAATTCCTTGCCTGAAAGATGCTGAGTGCCTGTCTTGCCAAAATGCCAAACTGAATGCTGGAGAGGAAAAAAAAAAAGAGCAGATTTTTGGGGATGATCCACAGCTAAAGACAAGTTACAGGACACAGTTTCCTGTAGGCAGAATGACAGATTTACAGAGTTTGGCTGCAAAGTCCCTGGCACATTTTTATAAATGGAGATAATGGATCTGTTCACATTTCTCTTTCTAGATGGGCGACCCCGTCACGTATTCTCCCAGGGTTATTTTCAGCTCTGATTCCACACAAGCCAGATCTCTTAAAACTAGAGGTTGGTTCAGGCTTATAAGTGTTGTGATTGATAGACTAAGCTAAGCCTACCTTTCACAGAAGGATAAGAGACCAAATGACACTTGCTCTAACTCACTTTTTCTTCTTTATAGTAAATCATTCAGTTTATTTCCTGATTACAGCTTGGCACTTTTCTTCTTGATTTTGAAAAGGAAACATTGTCTTGAAAATCATATGTTCTAAAACCATGTACTGCTAAACTATGTCTCACCTTTGTTTTTTCTTTATAACTAGCCTTATTGTTTTTTAGCTCTGTTGAGAACTTCATTATACTAAGCTTTAGCAATTACTGAGATGATAGATTAAAAACTTACCAGGAGATTCTAGACACAGATTGATCTTCAAGGATGATGAGACTAACAAGCAAAAGTAACTTTATTTTTTTTTACACAGGAGAAATTTGAAAAGACCAATATAAAAACTTCCTTGACATCACTAGTTACCTTCTCAAGTTAGGTGCATATAAGTAAGTCATCATTTAATATCAAAATCTGAAGAAATACAAATAAGATAAGCACAGGTACTAAAGAATATTACTTTAAAGTTTTCAGATCAATATAAACATGGTTGAATTCTAGTTATTGGAGAAGATAGCCAACTTGTAATGAAATTTCTGAATGCAGCTTGAGAAATCCATTTTCAAAAGCAAAAAGAAACTTTTTTTTTCCAAATACATCAGCTCCCTAATTTCTTTTTCTCTAGTTTTTTAGTGATACAATTGACATTAACATTGTATTAGATTAAAATATAAGATTATTTGGCATATGGATGTACTATAAAATGATTGTCATGATAAATTTAGTTCACATCTATCACTCCTTGTGGTTAAAATTTTTTTTGTGAAGTGAGTACTTTTAAGATCTACTTTCTTAGCAACTTTTAAATATATAATAAAGAATTGTTAACTGTAGTAACCATGCTGTACATTACATACTCATCTTATAACTGGAAGTTTATACCTTTTGGCCCTCTTAACTCATTTTCCCACACCACCCATTTCTAGCAAGCACCTATCATTCTATTTCAGAGTTCAGTTATTTTAGATTCATCATGTAAATGAGACATATAATGCTTTTCCTTCTCTGTCTGACTTATTTCACTTAGCATAGTGTGCTCAAGGTACATCTGTGTTGTTACAAATGGTATCATTTCCTTTTTCATGGCTGAATATTATTCCATTGTGTGTATATATACTACAGTTTTTTATCCATTCATTCATTCATCAATGAGCACTTTGTTTTTTTTCCTATTTTGGCTATTGTAAATAAAGCACTCATAAACCCAGGAGTGTAGCTATCTCTTCAAAATAGTGGTTCATTTCATATATATAGATAGATAGATAGGTGTCTCCATCCAGAAGTGGAATTGCTAGGTCATATGGTAGCTCTGTGTTTTAATTTTTGGTGGACATTCCATACTTTTTTGCATAGTGGCTGTAGTAGTTTACATTCCTATAAATAGCGCACAAGCATTTCCTTTCCTCTATACATTCACCAACATTTGTTATCTCTTTGCTTTTCATAGCAGCCATTGTAACAGATGTGATATGGTATCCCATTGTGGTTTTGATTTGTATTTTCCTCAGGAATGGTGATATTGAGCATTTTTTCATGTAGCTGTTGGCCACTTGTATCTGTTCTTTGGGAAAATGTCCATTCAGTTCCTCTGCCAATTTTTAATCAGATCGTTGTCTCTTTGTTGAGTTGTGTATGTTCTTTATGTATTTTGGATATTAACTTCTTTTCACATATGATTTGTGACTCTTTTTTCCTAGTATGTAGGTTATCTTATTTTGTTGATGATTTCCCTTGCTACACAAGAGTGTTTTTTTTTTTAATTTGCTGTTGTCCTATGCATTTTTAAGCACTTTAATTTCTAATGCCATTTTGATAAATTTAACTACTCCATGTCAAAGAGTAGTTTCCATTTCATTCTATCCATCTTTCCTTTTTCCTTCCTCTCTCTTTCTTTTTCTCTTTCTTTTCTCTTTAACCCTTCTCTCTCTCCCTTTCTCTTTCTCTCAGAGAGAGAGAGACAAAAAGACTCTCATTTCCCCCCTTCATAAATTAGGTTTTCTTCATGTGTTATTTAAATATCAGACTAAGTCATTTGTTCTTTCTAAATTAAGAGAATGGTTAGATTCTGTCTTGTATGTATTTCATCTTTACAAAAAAGGGGAGAAATTCACTCACATGTAAGAAATCTGCAGTATATACACATATGTTAATGTATATCCTTAGTTACATGGTTTAAAAATAGAACTACTATTTAAATATCATTTTTAGAAAAAAAAATGTTATTCTTAAAACTCCTTAATTGAGAACAACCCAGTGGTCTCTCAGTAGGAGCTGCCACTTTCCCTGCAGGAAATCTATTTCGCAGCATAAATTTGGGCAGCCTAATCTATTCACAGCCACACAAGAGAAACTGGGAACTTGATCAGAATTGCTTAAGTCTTAATAATAAAACCCAGCCACCAGGGAAGCCAATAATAAAACCTAAAGAAATATGAAGGCAAGCATCCTCAGTGTTAGAAGTTACCAAAGGTAGACCTTCAGGTCCAGTGGGACCCATAGGCATTACTTAGTTGTCAGCACTTATAATTGGGTTGATTTCTAGCTTCTCTCTCTCTCTCTCTTTTTTTTTTAAGGATCTATGGATTATTTTATAAATATAAAAGTTTATATACAGGATTCTATACTTTCAAACATTTGTAAATACGAAAATTCTACCTCCCACAGAGATGAGATAAACAGTACTATCTATCTAAAAAATTGTAAGACATAATTAACTAAAACACGCCTTACTCTTTCCACTTACTCTCTAACAGATTCTCCTCATTTATCACAATATCTGTTATTTTTTTCCCTTGTGCAAGTCCACAAATTCTTCTCTAGTCAAAACTTTTATCATGTCTTATTTCAACCATAATAGCTTCTTAGACTCGAACTGAAAAATGCCCCCACACCCTAAACCAGGTGAAATATTTAAATAAGTCAGTTTTACCAGATAGGAGGAGTATGCAACAGCCATAATCAGGCAGCCTCTGCTCAACGTCAGTAGATTATTTCCAGATAGACTTTTTTTTCCCCAAGAGAAATTAGAAATCTCCCATTTTTTAAGTGTTATCAATAAGTAATGTCTGTAAGCCAGACCAGACCTGAGGTCTGTGTTTGGCAGCTTCTGACCCTATAGCTTCCATCTTTTAGGGTTTTCTGTCTTATATTGTGGAGAAGGCTATGGCAGCCCACTCCAGTACTCTTGCCTGGAAAACCCCTTGGATGGAGGAGCCTGGTGGGCTGCAGTCCATGGAGTCGCTAAGAGTTGGACACGACTGAGCGACTCCACTTTCACTTTTCACTTTCATGAATTGGAGAAGGAAATGGCAACCCACTCCAGTGTTCTTGCCTGGGGAATCCCAGGGACGGGGGAGCCTGCTGGGCTGCCATCTATGGTGTTGCACAGTTGGACATGACTGAAGCGACTTACCAGCAGCAGCATCTTATATTGTAATCTCTAAAACATTGCTAGATAAAGCTTTCCAAAACTCTGCCTCATGTTATACTTTGCTGCTCAAGAACTTAATACAGNATCTATGGTGTTGCACAGTTGGACATGACTGAAGCGACTTACCAGCAGCAGCATCTTATATTGTAATCTCTAAAACATTGCTAGATAAAGCTTTCCAAAACTCTGCCTCATGTTATACTTTGCTGCTCAAGAACTTAATACAGTTTTCATGGCTTATAATATCAAATCAGAATTTTGATTTTAAAAAAGATTTGTTAAATAAGGGTTTGAAGTCCATCAGAGCCTTTAAGTAGAAAGGTGATATGGTTGTTATTACATTTAGTAGTTCACTGACAGATGTGTTTGATGGCTTTTGGACATGGGTTATGATGTATTGAATATTAACTTTATAGTTAGTCCTGGTTTAGGAAAGAAAAAATTGAACTGATAGACTGGAAATTTTGGAATGACTAGAAAACCCAACATAGTTAGAAAAATATCAATGAAATTTAGGAAGCAAAAGCTGTTCAGGTATCAAAAGTCTCAGTAACAAATAAGGATTTGGGAGATTCTGTTGCTGTTTTCTCTACATTCTGTCAGTCTATTCATTTAAAAGATGACTCATTTTATTTACTGTGTGTAAGACATTGTGTCATTAATGTTTTTCTATTTCGCATGCATTTTCTCACTGAATATTTACAGTAGCTTTGTGAGTTGGGACCAGTAGTAAGATCTCCATTTTGTCTAGGAGAAAGGGGTATCCAAGAGAGACTGAGCTTGTCTAGGGTTATATGTATGATCAGTAGTTGAATCTGAAATAATATACTTGTCTCCTAAAATGCTACTCTCAAAAAATTTCACTTCCCTGGTTCTGTAAAGGCAAATGTTATGGGTATCATAGGCATTTGTGGTGTTTGTCATCCTGTCTCTTGACCTATAATATCCAACACAGTGACATAGAGGCCTCTGATCAAATCACTGACTTATAATTGGCCATTATACTGTGGCTTTAATTGACTTTTCCACACTTAATCCTAGAAAAGCATTAGTATTTGGTGGAAATATTTGTCTTTTGTTGAGAGAGGGCTAATTTTTCCTCCCTTCCCAAATATTTATTTTCCCTCTGTACTTGATCTTTTAAATATTTTAGAAGATGGAAATGGTGGGGAACAATGTCCATCTGAGAATTGGATTGTAAATTAAAGTGGATATTTGTGCAAAACGAGGTCATAAAGTTAAAGCACATTTTGCAGGCAGCTTAGACTTAATCATGCGTATTGGATTATGGATTTGGGTTTTCTTCATCAGGTATGCTGTGTGCAGTGAACGGAATCTCTGCTGAGTGGCCTGACTATAGACCGATTATGAAGTTTTATTCTGGAAGAAACTTGAAAATTTCTCAGTAAAATGCCTTCTTATCTTTGGAGGAGACATTTAATTCTGTGACATTCTGTTGACTATTTCCTAGTGTTAATGTTTTGAAGCTAAACTTGGTCTTTGAATGTATATATGATTCCCACTGAACTTTGAAGCATGTTGTAACATTTCCTGACACTCAAAGTGATATTTCCTCGGGTGTTTCGAAGATAGGGAAAAATTGGTCTTTAAATAATGCATCTGAGAAAGATACGATCTATACCAAATGCATATGTGCATATTAATTGTGCTTTTACTGGAAATGTAGGGGAAGGGGAAAGAAATGAAGTAAATACAACAAATAACCAGAAATTCCAGTGTACAAATTAGAGTGGACTAAGAGAAGATGATAATCCCTAGTCATTGCTTATGGAGAGAAAAAAGTGCTAATTCATAATATTTTAGTGAACTCAAAATGTGTAATTATCTTTAACATTTTATTTGAAATTTCAACAACAACAAAAATGAGAATATCTAACATTGATTGAGCTCTTATATGTGCCAGGCCTCATGCTGAACATTTTCATATAGATTATCTCATTAGGTTTTCCCAACAACCCCATGTGTTTGAATTCAGTTATAGCATTTTAATGTGGTTTTAAAATCATATACAGAAAAATTTTTTCATGTTTACTATTTAAGATAATTTATAAAAATACTAAATCACAAAGAAAAGAAATTCAAAGAATGAAGAACTGAATATGGAGTATTGATGTCAAGAGATTCCTAACTAAATATTTGGAATATTAGTAAACTGGGAAATGTGTTTATTATTTTTCATAGTTTTTTTCCTTATGGGTGGAATATATCTTAGAGCAATATCTGAATTTCTAAAAGGCTAATTTCTTTTCAAAAAAGTATTTGTATATCTTTCTTTATTAACAACAGAGGAGATAATGACCAATTCAACCTAGTAACTGTGCCCTGATTTTTCAGTTAAAAATGGAGCACTGTTCATTCATTCATGTGTACATGCATACATACATCCTTTCAGTTCAAGAACTAATTGAGCACTTTACATGCTTAGTGGGACAGTGGTGAATTTTATTCTGCTTTCAAGGTACCCAAATGACTGGCATTTTGATAGAAATTTTCTTTGGATAATTAGATCTCTGCTGATTTTGTACAGATAATGTCAAATGATTGGTTCTAAATTTATAGTCCTTTGTGCACATTTACTTGAATGAGATTCAAGTATCTAAACATGGAGAACAATCACTTGCCTATTTTATAGCTTAGAGCAATGGAAACACAGAAATCCTTAGATGGTGGAGAGATAATAGATATTCTTTGGTCATTGCTTCATCAGCAGCATTCTGCCTTGGAGCTAGCTGTGCCAGCCATACTTTTCATTTCAGATGCAGTTTTGAAAGAGATTCCCTTTCTATGACTGTCATTTCCGTTTGAAATGGTTTATTGTATTCTTTAGAATCTAGGTTACTTTTTATAACATTGAGTCTCTGGGGAATTGGGCAGAACAAAATGCTCCCTGACATAAAAGTGCCAGCTTTAGCTGACTTTACAGAGCTCATCCTAGATGAATTGAGAACTTTTAATGCCAGCTCTTTGGACACCTGAAGTACCGAATACCTGCCAGGTACAGGTAAAAAGCCCATCCAGGGGCTTTGTGTACCTAAACCAGAGACAGAAAGTAGGGTCATTCACAAATCCCACTTTGCAAATTCAGCACAAATATATATAATTATCTTTTTTAACAATTTGTTCAAATCTAGATTCAAATGAGGCCCATAAAAATGTAATCATTTCAGTCTTGTAATTAATTTTTAATCTATCATTCATTGCCTTCTTTTTTTTTTATAATCTTTAGATTTTAAAAATTGAGTCCTATTTTCCTTTAGAGTTTTCCACAATCTGGAGGATTTCTGATTTCATTATTATAATATCTTTTAACATAATCTTATCTTTTATCTTTTTTCTATTTTCCATAGTTTTTTAAATTAGATCTAGAGACTTAGAGTCATTTTATTGTCTTTATTTGTTTCTTTGTTTTGGCAAAAAACTTCATAATGAGAACCATCTTTGCATCAGAAAATATATAATATTTGGTTGACTCTCTTGAGATTTGAAAACAGTGGCTGATTTTATTTTTCTGGGCTCCAAAATCACTGCAGATGGTGATTGAAGCCATGAAATTAAAAGACACTTACTCCTTGGAAGGAAAGTTATGACCAAGCTAGACAGCATATTCAAAAGCAGAGACATTACTTTGCCAACAAAGGTCTGTCTAGTCAGGGCTATGGTTTTTCCAGTGATCTTGTATGGATGTGAGAGTTGGACTATAAAGAAAATTGAGCGCCAAAGAATTAATGCTTTTGAACCGTGGTATTGGTGAAGACTTTTGAGAGCAAGGAGACAGCAGGACTGTATGTCCAGGACTCCTTGGACAGCAAGGAGATCCAACCAGTCCATCCTAAAGGAGATCAGTCCTTTCACTGTTTCCCATCTATTTGCCATGAAGGGATGGGACCAGATGTCATGATCTGGTCCCATCACCTCTTCTTCTTGAGATTTGAAGATAAATTTTTTTCTATTATGTGTAACTTGTGAAGCCTTAATGGTTTGGATTAAGTCTGCTCAGATGGGCTAAGATGAGTTAGGGTTTTTTTGTTTTTTGTTTTNTTTCTTTTCAAAAAAGTATTTGTATATCTTTCTTTATTAACAACAGAGGAGATAATGACCAATTCAACCTAGTAACTGTGCCCTGATTTTTCAGTTAAAAATGGAGCACTGTTCATTCATTCATGTGTACATGCATACATACATCCTTTCAGTTCAAGAACTAATTGAGCACTTTACATGCTTAGTGGGACAGTGGTGAATTTTATTCTGCTTTCAAGGTACCCAAATGACTGGCATTTTGATAGAAATTTTCTTTGGATAATTAGATCTCTGCTGATTTTGTACAGATAATGTCAAATGATTGGTTCTAAATTTATAGTCCTTTGTGCACATTTACTTGAATGAGATTCAAGTATCTAAACATGGAGAACA
Source organism: Neotragus pygmaeus (assembly GCA_006410875.1). NCBI lineage: Eukaryota > Metazoa > Chordata > Mammalia > Artiodactyla > Bovidae > Neotragus > Neotragus pygmaeus. Next base: position 306,181 of record SJYV01055723.1, read on the forward strand.
ATCACTTGCCTATTTTATAGCTTAGAGCAATGGAAACACAGAAATCCTTAGATGGTGGAGAGATAATAGATATTCTTTGGTCATTGCTTCATCAGCAGCATTCTGCCTTGGAGCTAGCTGTGCCAGCCATACTTTTCATTTCAGATGCAGTTTTGAAAGAGATTCCCTTTCTATGACTGTCATTTCCGTTTGAAATGGTTTATTGTATTCTTTAGAATCTAGGTTACTTTTTATAACATTGAGTCTCTGGGGAATTGGGCAGAACAAAATGCTCCCTGACATAAAAGTGCCAGCTTTAGCTGACTTTACAGAGCTCATCCTAGATGAATTGAGAACTTTTAATGCCAGCTCTTTGGACACCTGAAGTACCGAATACCTGCCAGGTACAGGTAAAAAGCCCATCCAGGGGCTTTGTGTACCTAAACCAGAGACAGAAAGTAGGGTCATTCACAAATCCCACTTTGCAAATTCAGCACAAATATATATAATTATCTTTTTTAACAATTTGTTCAAATCTAGATTCAAATGAGGCCCATAAAAATGTAATCATTTCAGTCTTGTAATTAATTTTTAATCTATCATTCATTGCCTTCTTTTTTTTTTATAATCTTTAGATTTTAAAAATTGAGTCCTATTTTCCTTTAGAGTTTTCCACAATCTGGAGGATTTCTGATTTCATTATTATAATATCTTTTAACATAATCTTATCTTTTATCTTTTTTCTATTTTCCATAGTTTTTTAAATTAGATCTAGAGACTTAGAGTCATTTTATTGTCTTTATTTGTTTCTTTGTTTTGGCAAAAAACTTCATAATGAGAACCATCTTTGCATCAGAAAATATATAATATTTGGTTGACTCTCTTGAGATTTGAAAACAGTGGCTGATTTTATTTTTCTGGGCTCCAAAATCACTGCAGATGGTGATTGAAGCCATGAAATTAAAAGACACTTACTCCTTGGAAGGAAAGTTATGACCAAGCTAGACAGCATATTCAAAAGCAGAGACATTACTTTGCCAACAAAGGTCTGTCTAGTCAGGGCTATGGTTTTTCCAGTGATCTTGTATGGATGTGAGAGTTGGACTATAAAGAAAATTGAGCGCCAAAGAATTAATGCTTTTGAACCGTGGTATTGGTGAAGACTTTTGAGAGCAAGGAGACAGCAGGACTGTATGTCCAGGACTCCTTGGACAGCAAGGAGATCCAACCAGTCCATCCTAAAGGAGATCAGTCCTTTCACTGTTTCCCATCTATTTGCCATGAAGGGATGGGACCAGATGTCATGATCTGGTCCCATCACCTCTTCTTCTTGAGATTTGAAGATAAATTTTTTTCTATTATGTGTAACTTGTGAAGCCTTAATGGTTTGGATTAAGTCTGCTCAGATGGGCTAAGATGAGTTAGGGTTTTTTTGTTTTTTGTTTTTTTAACCTTCATGCCAAAAAAAAAAGATAACCACACCACACATAATGGTGTCCTAGATTCTCATTATTAAAACATGAAAATAAAAAGTTGTCTCCCACCGATTTCCCAGAAGGAAAAATTGATTTCCATGTAATTTTATATTCTGGTCAAAGCTTTTGGATACAAAGAAACAGCTCATTTAAGCTAGCTCAAGTAAAGGACATGATTGGTCTCCCTTTATATCCATGAGCACAGACTTCAAGTAAATCGTTAATACTGCTGAATAATATACCTGCCCGGTCTATTCATTATCCCTTTCTCCTTCTTACTTCCTCCACTTCTTGTTACATTCCTAAGAACTCCTTCACCATTACCACTCTCAGCTAATGACCTTGTTTCCCACCTCACTATGAAAACTGAATCATCATAGGAGAACTTAGAATACACCCGCTACACCTACACGCCTACCAGCATTCACACCCACACATACGCTTTCCCACGGCTGTTGTCATGCTTCCATCTAAATATAATTCCTTCATCTTGCCCACTCAAGGAGAGGACTCCAGCAATTGGCGTTCTTTCTTACCTCATCCATTTTTAACTCTCTGCTGATTATTCCCACCAATATTATAAACATGCCATTGTTTTTTTTTTCTTCCAACTTAAAAAAAAAACAAAAAACATTTCTTAAGTGACCCATGCTAGCTACCCTGTGCCCGAGGGCAGGGGTAGTGGCTGAGAGGAGCTACCCTGCATCAGAGGTAAGGAGCAGTGGCTGTGCTTTGCTAGAGCAGCTGTGAAGAGAGACCCCACGTCTAAGGTAAGAGAAACCCAAGTCAGATGGAAGGCACTGAGAGAGGGGATCAGAGGGCAGACAGACTGAAACCACAATCACAGACAGCTAGCCAATCTGATCACACGGATAGAGCCTTGTCTAACTCAGTGAAACTAAGCCATGCCATGTGGGGCCACCTAAGACAGGTGGGTCATGGTGGAGAGGTCTGACAGAATGTGGTCCACTGGAGAAGGGAATGGCAAACCACTTCAGTATTCTTGCCT
>SJYV01055723.1:308724-407771 GCA_006410875.1 Neotragus pygmaeus
TTTTTTTTTTTTTTTTTTTTTTTAGCTAAAAGTTCTCTTCTGCATTGCTTCAGGATTTAGGGCTCATGCATATGGAAAAATCAGGGTTGAGTGATGGAGAGGAATCCTAGTAACCATAACCCAGTCAAGTTCTCCTTTCAAGACAGAACCATTTTAAAGAGTTTAAGGCAGTGTCTGACACAGAAGGCTTTGTAAACCACAGCTACTGTTAGGATTGTTGTGACTGTTTTTTGCCTATTATTATTTTCAATTGCTTTTCAAGTCTGAAATATTATTTTAATTGCTTTAACTTTCCAATCACAGGGAAGCTTAAGAAACACTTTATGGAGCTAAACTGGCAGAGAGACCTACCAGTTCACCCTGCTCGATACAGAGATAGGAAATACTGAGTTTTGTTTTGCATTGAAATCCAATAAAGAAATGATCTTTAAAGTACAATATCTGACATTTTGCTTGATTATGATTGATTTCCTATTCTCTTACATCACACAATTTGAATTTGAAAATGGTAATAACAAAAAACTCAGTTACCTCTGATGTGGGACAAATTCTGGGTCATGACTTGATGATGTCCTCACTGAGGTGCCACTAGGTAATCAAGTCTGACTCATCCTAGGCCAATTGTTTGAGGCTGCTCGAGGTCTAGAAACGATTTGGCAGCAGAACATTTGTGTCTGGCAGTCCATCTTAAAGAGCAGAGTGAAGAATAAGGTGCAATTAAGGAGTCAGAGCAATCACTCAGAGTGTCTTGGGAACACTTTTATTGCTGAATTTGAAGAGCTCTGGCTGACAAGTGAGTTTCTCTCTCTCTCCCTCTTGTAAGATCCCTGTAACTTTAATTGACTGTACTCAGTTGCACCTTTGCATTTACGTGCAGACCTCTGCACTTACGTGCAGACCTCTGCGTGGAGTAGAGTCCATTCTGATTATGGACTGATAGACTTCTAATCATGGTCACTGAGTTAGTCATGAAAAGAATGTTTGCATTCTTGTTCTCATTCTAAATGGTAGCAGAGTTGACCCCTGAACAACACAGATGTTCGGGGCCCACCCATCAAAACAGTTGAAAATCCCCTTCTGATTTATAGTCGGCTCTCCATATCCACAGTTCTGCATCCTCAGTTCCACATCCATGGATTCAGCCAACCATGGATCATGTAGTATTGTAGTATTTCCTGTTGAAAAAAAATCCATCTACAAATGGACCTATTCAGTTCAAACCGTGTTGTTTAAAGGTCAATGGAGACAGAATATAGATATCTACCTAAGAACATTTAACAGTCCAATTGGCAAAGTTAAAGAAAGTATCAGGAGAATAATAAATCGCTTTAATTTTCCACTAGGAAAAAAATGGCACCATTGATAATTCAGTTAATTCTTCTAAATGTTCTCATCAGCCTCCACTATTTAATATCTTGGTACAGGTTCATATTTTTGGCATATTAATGTCCTTATAATATTTACTTAGTCGATAACAAAATAAATATGTAAACTATAACTAAAATGAGGAAAAAGCTTAAGTGCTATGTTATGTAGTTTGATATGTAAGAGTTGTGAGAATCTGTTCAGCTATTTCATAAATGTCTTTAAAATGGTGTATTTTCCTCCTTAGATCTCATTTATTTAGTACATACATTGACCAATATCTGTAATTCATGTCTACATAGATTTACAAATGAACATATTTGTCGTTCCTGATTAGGGTTTAGTAACATTTCATGCAGTTTTAACTCCTCCTAGATAAATTTCAATAAATTTGTATTTTGGTTTATCTGTAGGCCATCTGAATTGATGTGGGTTATGTTTTAATGATAACAATTCAATTTAATCACTCAGTTTCGAGAACCCCATGAATAAAATATAAAAGATGAATTTAATTTGCAAGACACTAATGAAGAGCATTGGTGCATCTCTTCCTTCTGATATCTTTTAAAAGATATCTAATTATTTTTTACTCGTTATGAAAGCTGTAAAGTCAGGTCTTATGTATTTGCATATGTTTTCTTTTATTTTTTAATCACATTGAGAGACTGCTAAATATTCCTTCAGAGAAAATTCAAAGAAAGGAAGAAAACTAGGTCTGCTTTCAGCTAATCTACACAGTATACTGAGCTGGCTTTTGAACTTGACCACCCTGGCACTGTTACGGATTATTACTCTTTCATCTACAAAAATCAATGATGTAGGAGTTTAGATTTGCTTTCCATTTGCAGCATTCTATACTTGATTAACCCAAAATGAAGGCAAGAAGGTTGGGTTTTTAAGCCAGCAGTGGCCAAGGAGTATATACAATATACTGCTCCATTGTGTCAGATTCCATAATCTTAGCCATCAAAATAACCTTCAAATGTTTTGACTATCACTTTGGATAGTCCTATAAATATCACTGAACAGCTAAGTTTTCTCACTGTGAAAATGCTTATATGTTTTTATGAAATAGCAAAGTGGCATGTAACTTAATACTCGTTTTCATTTATTTTAAAGAATTCTTATTTAAAAAGAAAATATTAGTTAAATTTTTGAGCACTATCTACCAGGTACTTTTCTAAAGTGTTTTACAAGGAATAGATTATTGTTCCTGCTTAACAACTCTGTGACATAAATATTACTATTGTTATCACAATTTTCATATGAAAAAATTGAGGATCAAGAGAGGTTAGGTCACTTCAGTTCAGTTCAATTCAGTCACTTAGTCGTGTCCGACTCTTAGCAACCCCATGGACGGCAGCATGCCAGGCTTCTCTGTCCATCACCAACTCCCAGAGCTTGCTCAAACTCCTGTCCATCGAGTCAGCAATGCCATCCAACCATCTCATCCTCTGTCATCCCCTTCTCTTCCTACCTTCAGTCTTGCCCAGCATCAGGGTCTTTTCCAATGAGTCAATTCTTCACATCAGGAGGCCAAAGTATTGGAGTTTCAGCTTCAGTGTCAGTCCTTCCAATGAATATTCAGGACTGATTTCCTTTAGGATGGACTGGTTGGATCTCCTTGCAGCCCAAGGGACTCAAGAGTCTTCTCCAACACCACACTTCAAAAGCATCAATTCTTCGGCACTCAGCTTTCTTTATGGTCCAACTCTCACATCCATACATGACTACTGGGAAAACCACAGCCTTGACTAGATGGACCTTTGTCGGCAAAGTAATGTCTCTGCTTTTTAATATGCTGTCTAGTTTGATCATAGCTCTTTTCCCAAGGAGTAAGTGTCTTTTAATTTCATGGCTGCAGTCACCATCTGCAGTGATTTTGGAGCCCAAGAAAATAAAGTCTCTCACTGTTTCCCCATTTTTTGCCATGAAGTGATGGGACTGGATGCCATGATCTTAGTTTTCTGAATGTTGAGTTTTAAGCCAGCTTTTTCATTCCCCTCTTTCACTTTCAAGAGGCTCTTTAGTTCTTCTTTGCTTTCTGCCATAAGGGTGGTGCCATCTGCATGTCTGAGGTTATTGATATTTCTCCTGGAAATCTTGATTTCATCTTGCCTGTCATGAAGATTGTATCTTCATCCAGCCTGGCACTTTGCATGATGTACTCTGCATATAAGTTCAATAAACAGGGTGACAATACACAGCCTTGACATACTCATTTCCTGATTTGGAACCAGTTTGTTGTTCCATGTCCAGTTCTAACTGTTGCTTCTTGACCTGAAATGCAGATTGCTCTGGAGGATGATAAGGTGGTAACTTGCCCAACTAATATATAAGGAGAAATGTATAATGAAGGATTTTTCTATTATACTCAAGGGCTATGTTGTCATCAGGAGACTTTTATTGAATTCACTCAGAAGATATTTATTTAAGGCCAGGTACTCTATATGCCAGGTACTCTGCTAGAATCAAGAGACAGTTATGTCTCTTCACAATGCCAATCATCTGGATATACCACCATTGTTCAAATCTATATATATATATATATATAAATAATTGTTTTATTAATTCAGTAATTGATGCCAAGTACCTATTCTCTTCAAGGTATTGTCTAGCAAGCACTATGTAAAATATCTGGCATTTTGACAAAACCCTATATTTTATTATAATGTTTCTACCTTCAAAAACCATTAGGCTTCTCCTCTTCAACTGAATTGAAATACCACTGATATTCCATGCCTCTCTGCAAAAAGTTTCTGTTACAAGATTTGTAGTGATGAACAAAAAAAGATAAATACTGAAATTTTACTTTTAAATCAAGATTTTATATGAAGAAAGGAGACCAGAGGACAGAGACACTCTCTTCACTAGTTTAGATTTAGTTCTCTATTGCAGTGGTCCCCAACCTTTTTGGACCAGGGCCCAGTTTTTTGGAAGTCAGTTATTTCATGGACTAGGGGCAAAGGAGATGATTTGGGAATGATTCAAGCAGGGTACATTTATTGTGCACTTTATATCTATCATTGTTACATTGTGATGTATGGAAAAATACTTATACAAATCATCATAATGCGTGAGTCATATCATCAGGCATTAGATTCTCAAAAGGAGCATGCAACCTAGATCCCTCCTATGCACAGTTCACAGTAGGGTTTGTACTCCTACGAGAGCCTCCACTGATCTGACAGGAGGTGGAACTTAGGCAATAATGCTTGAGATGGGGAGAGGCTGTAAATACAGATGATGACGTTTAGCTGGCTCACTGGCTGCTCACCTCCTGCTGTGCAGCCCAGTTCTTAACAGGCCACAGGGCTGGGGACCCTGCTTTAATGGAAATACTGAGTTGACTTTTCTCTTGTCCTATTCTTTCGAAGATGGCTGCATTCTAGAAAGCTATTGCCTCCTTGTTTCATAAATACTTTTTACATGTGTATACACAAATTCAATTTTATAATACATTTCCAGCTATCTGGCTTGAAATTAGGAGTAAGTTGACCTTCTTTTGTTATTTTAAATTGTTTTATGGAAGGTGGGAATGTCATCGACTCTAAACAGTTTTATAACTGAGAGATGTATTTCAATAACCAATGAGAAATGGGATTAAATTTGAGTTGAAGTTCTGGACTGTGAGTGTTCCCATAGCCACATTAGGAAAATTTTGCCATCTTAGAAAAAGAGCAGTTGTCTTTGGGACAGACAGCTGAGTTCTTAGATTTAGGTGGAGAATATTAATGGAGTAGATTATTAAGGAGTGAGCTCTTTTCTGAGAATTTGCTTGCTATGCCATTTACTGAAAACCTAGGCTTTCCTTTAAAATCATGAAAAATTTACTTTTAAATCATGATTTTATGTGAAAAAAATATATTATCTAACAAAATAAAGGACTCTGTATGTAATCATGCTGATAAAAATGATGGTGATGTATAATCTATTTAAACTCCACAATTTTTATTACAATTTGAGATGATTGAAAATAAATGTGCTTCCATGTGTGCTTAGTCACTTCAGTCATGTCTGACTCTTTGTGATCCTATGGATTATAGCCTTCCAGGCTCCTCTGTCCATGGGAGTGGGTTGCCATGCCCTCCTCCAGGGGATCTCCCCACCCCAAGGATCGAACCTTCATCTCCTCTATTTACCACTGAGCCTCTGGGGAAGCTCTTGCAAGTAAATAACCCTTTTAAAATCATTAGCTATTATCTGAAAACCTATCATGGAATCACAAGTTGAAGTTCCCAGTAACTGTTCCAGGAAAACTACATTTCTATTATCACACAAAGATGACTGTTCTTTTGAATAAGAGAACTTCATATTTCTAGAAAAGTTAAGACATTGCCTGACATTGCTATGATTTACACAGATTCTCAAACAGAGGGTACTATAATTTTTTGAAAAATAATTTGCTTCCACTTTTTCAGAGATTTGACTTTCTCTCTGGCAGAAATGAGGTTAATTAGAAACCTCAAGAACTAAAAACTAGAGGATTGGCATTCTAGTCCTCAGTGTTACACTAACTAGTCACATGTCAAAAGGCAAATAACTTAAACTTAAAACAAGTCTTCATTTTTTAAGTCTTTTAAGTCTTAAACTTGAAAAAGTCTTTGTTTTGTTGCATTTGAAACTGGGGGGAGCAATATATGTCCTCCAGGCTTCCCTTGTGGCTCAGCTGGTAAAGAATCTGCCTGCAATATGGAAGACCTGGGTATGATCCCTGGGTTGGGAAGATCCCCTGGAGAAGGAAAAGGCTACCCACTCCAGTATTCTGGCCTGGAGAATTCCATGGATGTACAGTCCGTGGGGTCACAAAGAGTTGGACACAACTGAGAGACTTTCACTTACTTATAGCTCCTAGACTTTTAAAAATTCAGCTATCTGGATACAGATGTTCTTTGAAGAGATCAATGTGATAAACAAATATAATGTGTGCTTAGAGGGGAGATTTATGGGGGCTGGATGAGTTTGTACAATATTGGTATTTGCTGGATTTCATTGCATGCTTCCCTCTAGATCATTGTTTACAATATAAAATGTGTCTATTCATTGCAGTTATATTTATGCTTACTGATTAGTGATTAGTTAGCTTCCCTTGTGGTTCAGCTGGTAAAGAATTCACCTGCAAAGCGAGGGCCTGGGTGTGATCCCCGGGTTAGGAAGATTCCCTGGAGAAGGGAAAGGCTGCCCACTCCAGTAATTTGGCCTGGAGAATTCCATGGACTGTATAGTCCATGGAGTCACAAAGAGTCAGACACAACTGAGAGACTTTCACTTTCACTAATTAGTGAATGTGTCTTTGCCTCATTCTGTCCCATGAATTGAAAGGATCATTATCCTTTTATTATTTTATAAATAAAGTGTTTTTATTATACAGTGATAGTAAGTGTCCAGTAAGTAACTGTTGGATGAATGGAACCCAGCCCCTTAAATGTGCTGTGCCTTTGCAACAGTGTGCACTATTCACTTGTACTTACGCTCTTAAAACTCCTGGAATTAATGTTGATTTAAGTTTTTAGGGAGTTCTTTGGAATTTAGATATGCTACACAGTCAAATTTAGAGATCCCATCTGTGAATATTTAAAAAGTTAATGGCTCACTTCTTCATAATCACTTCTTTTCTGACTTGAAATCCAAATATTTTGTATTGGCAGGAGAGGTTCAGTACTATTCAATACTGTTCTGAAAAATGATTTTTCTCTTCTTTTCTTCTCTTAGAGTACCAGGGCTAAGTGATAACATGATAATGTTTGAGAGAATGAGATTCATAATCAGATAAACCTAGGTTCAAGTCACAATGATACCACTTCCTAGTTACAAGAATTAATACAAGCTGTTAATTTCTATAAGCCTATTTCTGTAATGTGGGCCTAATTATTCTTCCACAGTGGGATTACTGTGAGGATTAAAGGTGGAAATATACTTAAAGTGCTTGGTATGATACCTAACACATAATAACCTTTCACTGTAGCTATTATCCTTTACATAGTTCATCTTCTAAACAGTTTTTTTTTTCTATTTTGTGTGTCTTCTGTGTATCTGTATATATGTTTCCTTTTACAGATGGATATACAACCGACGACATTGAGTTTTATTGGCGTGGGGATGATAACGCAGTGACAGGAGTAACCAAGATTGAGCTTCCACAATTCTCTATTGTAGATTACAAACTGATCACCAAGAAGGTTGTTTTTTCCACAGGTTTGTATCACGGGAGATGGTTAAGAGAAAGGGGGCTTTATCATATTCTGCCAGAAGAGTTCTTTTATATCAGGGTTGGGTCCCAGGAAAGAATGGGGACTCTTGAAGACTTAGGTCTGTGAAAATGCTCAGTTCCCCAACAAGCCCATTTGGAACCCATCCAGTTATTTTCAAGAAGGTGCCCACAGCAAAGCGAATGTGTCTCATATACCAGAGGAGGGAATAAGTGTTAGAGATGGCATATGGAGAGAGAAATGACCCAGAAACAACCTGGGTCAGAGCTGGCCCCTCGGCATAATGCATCTCACAGAACTGATTATAATTCTTTGAAACACACTGAGGGCAGCCAAGTCACAGTTTGCCCAAGTCTGACCACAGTGAAGCTCTCTAAAGACAATAGGATAGGAGGATTTCACATTTTTCTCAGAGGGCAGGACTTCTCTTATGTAGCCTTACCTACCCGTTCAAAGCTCAAAGATTTTCCAGATGTTTAGATTGTCTCGATGTCTCTACCATCTTACTCTTCCAGAACTGAGGTCAGGCTTGTTTTAGTCAGCACAGGTTTTTAACCCAAAAGCCCAGGAATGTAATAATTTTCTCCATACTCATTAAAAGAAAGTTAATAAGCCCCCAGGAATATACCTCTTTTATTTTTCTTATTGAAATGAATTCCTCAAGCACAGAAATAGCGAGTACTGTAACTGTAGCTCTTGAATTGTCCTTCTGCTAAGGACTCAGGCACTTCCTGTCCCTGAAAACTACTTCAACCAAGAATACAAAAGAGCCTCCAGCTTTGCAACGAGAACAGAAACTTTTCCTAGATTTGAGGTCTTCTGAACCCCTGAGACACTATGGAAATGAGTTTCTACTTAAAATATTTTGACTTTAATATTAACATACTTGCCTCAGCCCATGAAGACTAGACAAGGCTTTCTCCCCTGCCCTGCATGCACATACCCTGTTTATCTGTGTGACTCTCTTATGTTTTAAGACCATGTTCTGTTACAGATCTTGTTTAAAATATAATTCCCTAGATTCCCACCATCAGAGGACCCAGTTTCAAGTATCTGATCCTTTAGTTATATCTTCCACAAATATTCCTCAGGAAAAAATGACTCTCCATTCACATTTTGGTGGGTCAGGGATCCCTTTGTAACTTTGATGGAAGCAATGAAATCAGAAAAAATACTGCATGCACATGAAAATGTCACAAAATTTCAGGGAGTTGCTGTACCAGCTGAAGCCTTGCCACTGGTCCTCACCTTAAAATGCATCCAGGGGCTTGTTGAAGAGATGTCTCACCCTACAGTCAGAGTGTGCATCCTTATTCTTATGTTTAAAAATGTATGGGGTGGACTTGCTGAGAAACAATTAAAAGGGGAACAAAGGGACTGTCTCAAAGTGTCTTATCACTACAGTTGTAGAGAATGAAAACCTTGGATTCAGTGTAGGAGGCTGAGCAGGAAAGAGCTGGAATTCTTTTAATTACTGGTCAGTGTGGGATATAGTCAACACTGAGTAAGTCTTGCTAATTAAAAGCCTTGTTTTCTCAACTACTTTAGTATAAGGAAGTGCCCTTCACCAGAGGCTAAAATTGAATTTAGGGAAGATATATAAACTGTTTATGGGTCTTTAAAGGAAAGTATCCTATAGATACTGACTGATAATGATGATGTTTTAAAATTGTCTTTCTAGGTTCCTATCCCAGGTTATCCCTCAGCTTTAAGCTTAAGAGAAACATTGGTTACTTTATCCTGCAGACATATATGCCATCTATCTTGATCACTATCCTCTCCTGGGTCTCCTTCTGGATTAATTACGACGCTTCGGCGGCAAGAGTGGCATTAGGTAGGCATGTCCGACTGCATGCAGCGTGTGCCTCTGTGTGTTCATGCACTGGGGTACTTTTTCTTTGCCCTCAAGTTTGTGATGCGTGACGAGACCTGACGGCACACATTACAAAAATTTGGATATGAGACACTGGATGATCTGATTCAGCGTTTAAATCAATTGAACACTAATTAAAACTCTTTCATGTCAAAATTAGTTAACTATATAACTGTCAGTAATGAAATTAGTCGCATCAGCTTGATATTTTTATTGAAGCATAGTTCATGTAATCCTGCTTGATAATTGTTCAGTTTTTATCTCTGTCTGGAAAGGCCTATCTATCTTCCATCTTTTTTTTCTGAGTAAGAAATAAAGAAATGCAATGTGTAACAAATCAGTGAGCAGAAAGAATTCTAAAGGTTGATTAAGGTTTTGGAATAGCATGACAGGGGACGGGAGACAACAAAGTATAAGAACATTGAGAATTCATCCATGGCATCACTTGTCTTATGCTTTGATGTCTTTCCATTGTAATATCAGAGGAAGAGAATTACAGTTCAGGAACATTTTTATGTTGCTAACTCAAGATATAGTAAATTTATCACTTTTTACACAATCTTTATTAAGTCCTGACTTAATCCTTATAAAATATAAAGTTGATAACTGCTCCACTAGTAAATCTCAATTAAATCAGTATTTCCTTAGCAGAGTCATGTATTTATTCATTCAACAACATTTTTTGTATACCTACTACGTGTCATACATACGAGGCACTGGAGAGAAAACCAGTGCCCTTCTGGAAATTATTTTCTAAGAAGAAAAGGTAAAAAGTAAATTTATTTTGCATATAACATGCAAATTACATAATATAGTAAGCAGGAAGTAAGCAAAAGAAGGGGAGGGCATACTGTGGGACAGTTTAGCATCATCAGGGTAGACTTCATTCAGTAATTGCCAATGGGTAAAGACTTGAAGAAGATTGAGTCATATAAATGTCTAAATGAGTCTTTTTCAGCAAGATTAAAAGGCCCCAAGGTAGAAACATGACAAAGAGGTGAGCAAGGTGACCAGTAGGTGGGTGCAGATTGAATTTTGGCATACAGATGTCAGGCAGAGGGAACTAAAAGATGTTGAAGTGGTCCAGGAGCCATCATAACGTCTTTACTTTTATTCTGAGTAAAATTAGTCACTGAGCAAAGTGACATGATTTCCCACATAAAGGAATAACTTTGGTTACTGAATTGAAATTAGATTGTGGTGGTTCTAGGATGAAAGGAGAATTGATGACTTCTTAGACTGAATCAAGTCCCTTATGATATAGTCTCCTGAAATATTGTAGAACACCCTTGGAAACAAATGAGAGTTATATTTATTTGGTTTGTGATATCCTTTTTCCTCATAATATTGAAGATACCTTGGGGGAAGGCCCATACATAATTTTGCTCCAATTATATCTGTAGTGTCTCACACAGTGAATGGTGTTCAGTAAATATTTGCTGAACACAGTAATGAATGGAACTTGTAAATATCCTGTTATTCCAAAATAAAAGTATCTTTTCAATTTTATGCCTATTACAGGAATAAAGTAAGTTTTTTACTTTTTAAAGAAATGTTTAAAGTGTCTTTTATGTAAGCAGTTTATTACTAGGTCAGAAACACCTTAACATAAGATTTAGGTAAGTAGTGAAATCAGTATCGTCAGTTTTATAATATACATGTAATAGTTATGTCATACAAGATAAGCTCTAGATGAAATAATGAAAAGTGAAATTGGAAAATGTATCAAAATGACTAATACAGAAAAGATATGAGAACTATAAAACACCTAGATCTAAAGTATAACCATGGTTTTTCTTCCCATGCTCAGAATCAGATGCTCAAATTTATTTTATCTGTGTCTGTTTCATGAACATGTAGACAAACAAGACAAAAGTATGATTGATCTTATTAGACAAAATTAAATCAGAAAACATATGTTCCAAAAAAAATAATAGAATTGAAAATTAACATTGTGCTGTGTCATTGGGTAGTATTTTAAGGACACAGGTTTTGGAATTAGAGAGATCCCAGTTCAGGTGTTGACTCTACAACTTCACATCTGTGTGATCTTGACTTCTGACTCCTATTCTCACATTACTCTTTTGCTGCAAAGCTGGACCTTATCAAACCTCATGACTTTGAACCCCCAGTGCTTTTATCCAGCATTTCTCTGTCCCTCCAGTTATAGCTTTGAGGGAAACTACTCCCCATTNTCTGACTCCTATTCTCACATTACTCTTTTGCTGCAAAGCTGGACCTTATCAAACCTCATGACTTTGAACCCCCAGTGCTTTTATCCAGCATTTCTCTGTCCCTCCAGTTATAGCTTTGAGGGAAACTACTCCCCATTGTTGAAGATGCTCCCTCAGCTGGGCAAAAAAGTATAACCTGAGCTAGTGTGGCCTTTCCCCGTAAAGAATCGTTTGATACTTCTGTATTATTAATCTATGCATTATGTGCCTACCTTCCCAACCCCAAAACACGAAGGCTAGATTTCTGCTTCCTGTTACTTTCCACCTCTAGTTTCCATATTTTTGCCATCATTTGTTCATAGCATCTATTCATTGATTTCAATATGCATTCATTGATTTCAGTACTATTACTGTTATTTGGGGGCTTCCCAGATGGCGCTAGTGGTAAAGAATCCACCTGCCAATGCAAGAGATGAAAGAGATGCAGGTTCGATCCCTAGGTCAGGAAGATCCACTGGAGTAGGAACTGGCAACCCACTCCAGTGTTCTTGCCTGGAAAATTCCATGGCCAGAGGAGCCTGGTGGGCTAGAGTCCATGGGATTGCAGAGAGCTGGTCATGATTGAGGAACTAAGCACACACACACAATTATTTTATTTCCCCTTCATTACTTTCTTATTCTGAAAGACTCTAAGCTGGTATTCTATTTCCTGTCTTGTATGCTTCCTGTCTGCGCTCCACTCTGATGCCAGAACGATTGTTCTAAACACAGTTTGTCCCTAATGCCTGTCTGGTTGAAGCTGGTCAGTGACTCCATGTTGCCTTTAATTTTAAGTTCGAGCTTTGTATTAAGCTCTCTGTATATGGCTTTCCATTATGCAGGCCTTACTTAATCTTCACTTTTCTCATCCCTCTTCCCATCATATCCTTTAAAGTACCCACAGTAAATTTCTTGAGATTTCGTTTGATGGGCTGTGTACTTTCATCCCCACAAAGCACCTCCCTAAAAAAATTCTCTCCACTACCAATGCCCTTAGATCTACTATCACTTTTGATCTCCGGGTTTTGGTTGCCTGGGAAACTCCTACTCATTCTCCAGGACTCAGCCCCAAAGGTGGGAGATTTCCTGATCGTTCCCCTGCCACATCATGGGCTAAATTAGGATCAACTCTGTTTTCTCAACTCTCATCTTACACACATGTCTGTCATAGCATTTAATTCACATCTCCAAGTCCCACAGTAGATACATAACTATAACCATAAAGTGATGATTAAAGGAAATGTCCCCAATGATTAATGCTTATCATAAATTAAGGATTTATGCATATTTCCCAGGCCTATCACAGGGCTGATATATAATTGCCCAGTATATATTGTGTGCTTCCCTCATAGCTCAGCTGGTAAAGAATCTGCCTGCAATGCGGGAGACACCAGCTTGATTCCTGGGTTGGGAAGATCTGATGGAGAAGGGATAGGCTACCCACTTCAATATTCTTGGGCTTCCCTTGTGGCTCAGCTGGTAAAGAATCCACCTGCAATGCGGGAGACCTGGGTTTGATCCCTGGGTTGGGAAGATCCCCTGGAGAAGAGAAAGGCTACCCACTCTGGTGTTCTGGCCTGGAGAATTCCATGGACTGTATAGTCCATGGGGTCACAGTTAGATGCGACTGAGCAACTTTCACCCCCTCACTCATGTATTGTGTGGGATATATGAAAAAGTAAAAGAGTTAACTTTTCCAGCTATGATGAAATCAGCAAGCAAATACAAACATTATTACTCTGTCTCATTTTTGCAGGAATTACAACTGTGCTAACAATGACCACTATCAATACCCACCTTCGGGAGACTCTCCCTAAGATCCCTTATGTGAAGGCCATTGACATGTACCTGATGGGGTGCTTTGTCTTTGTTTTCATGGCCCTTCTGGAATATGCTTTGGTCAACTACATCTTTTTTGGGAGAGGACCTCAACGCCAAAAGAAAGCAGCTGAAAAGGCTGCCAGTGCCAACAATGAGAAGATGCGCCTGGATGTCAACAAGGTAGGTTCAAAGGGCAAGCCCTCCTTGCTTCTTAAAGTCATAGAAGAATGCCTGCCATATAGCTTCAAGGTCTTGTTAACAAATGAGAAAACTAAAGCCCAGGGAAGACATCATTTGTGATGGAGACATAATTAGGGCCCAAACTTATGACACATTTAGATGCCCTTTACCTTAATACTAGGGTGGCCCAAACTGTGGTCATCTGAGACCACTTTTGTGACTTTTTCCATTTATGAGTAGAATGTGTTCTATTATTTACTTTATGTTTATCTAAATTGACTCATTTTATCTAAATTTATTTATAAAGGAAATTTCATACCGGTTATATCAGTATTACTTGCTGGAAGATAATCTTAAATGAAACTACGCTATTAATTCTAGGTTATATTACATAGAGGCTATGGGCCTGAGCTCTGCATTCTCTTTGATTTAAAAGAGAAATAAACAAGTACAGACGTGTGTTAAAGACTCACCAGCAACAAACTGACACACTGTGAAGTCATCAGATGGATAAAGAGAGAAGTGGAAGGGAAAAAAAGAATAACTTTCTAAGTGACAGATAATTTGTTAATTCCTTTCATATTACCACCTAAAATCCTTGAAGCATTTGAGTACAAGAGGCCACCATGTTGCTTAAGTCAAGCATAGTCAAAAAACAATTTCCACACGGTTTTAAATCCAATCTATTCTTTAAAGCAATGGTTCTCAATCTTGGGTGCCCAATCAAATGACAAGGAAAGTTTTTTTTTTTTTTCGAATTTTTAGATTGTTTATTATGAGCTTGAAGCTGAAATTTGTATCAAATGTTTGAAACCCCGGATTGATCCTCTGGCTAGATTGAGAGCTAAGAAGCCAGTTGACAAATCACTTTTTAGCTTGAATGTGTCCCATAATGTACAATAGATATTAAAAATTACTGAAGCTTAGGTTTCTTCCCTGGAAATTCTGATTTGGTTGTCCTGGGGTATGCCTAAGCATCATAATTTTTAAAATTCTCCTAATATTATTCTAATTTGCATTCAAGATTTAGAATTTCCATTTTGAGCCTATTGATAGCAGTTCCAATAGATCTACCTGTCTGTACTTCAAAAATACTTCACCTGGCTCCCTGTTATGTAACTTTCTGCACTGAGCAGAATATTTATGCACATGCTTTCCCTGAGTCCAAATTTAGACCCTTCAAAATATATGAGAAAAACAAGGTCTTATTTTAATATATCCCATAAATAGTGTTTATAAAGTAGTATGTAATGTGGATTTGATAAATAGCTCATAGTGATGGAACTAAGAAAATGGTAATACTTTTAAGCCATCTGGAATTGTTAACCATCCAATAATTATTTAATTGACATTTTAATATTTCTAACTTCAGTTTAATTCCAAGGATAGCATACCATAAATCATCTCTGCCATTGAATTTTATTTGGAGTAATCCAATGAAAATTTCTGACTCTGATATTTTCCATATATCCTTAGGTCTGATATTTGATTTTAGACTATTCTCTAAATCAAAGGCATTCCTTTCCCAGGAGATGATATTCATAATAATGCAAATTTTAAGTGTGGCCCTTATAAGTCAGAGAACCACAGGGTCTAGGAAGTTGTTAATCCCTTTTAAATGCTCTGGGTTTCAGTTATTGGGATCTGTTAATAGATTCCAAGGTAGCATTATGGCCCTCTCAGGCTATCAAATGAGAGAATGCTTTTTAAATCCATTTTATGATTTTCCTGATAAGAGTAGCTTTAGTAAAAAAGAGAAAATGAATAAATAAATAAATAAAACTATCTCATAGGACTGCAGTTTGAAATGAGACTCAATCAATTGCCTAATGCAAAGCTAATTTAAGATTACATCTGATCTCTTTTTTCTTTCATTGACCCTATTTTTTTATCAATTTGCATATAAATGATACATTTAAGTACAGAGAGTGGCAGTTTTGTTTCAAACTGAACCTGGAGAGCTTCAGACAGTTTTAAATTCAGTGTACAAGGTGGAAGTAGGGAATGGTTCAATGGGCAGGTAGGTACCCCATAGTGATGCAGAACCCATCCTCTTGGCTAATGTTGGATGTGCAATTCAGAGCATAGAATGTGAGAGAACAAAAAAGATATTAGGGTTCTTCTAGCACAGTGGTTCTCAAATCACAGGCAGTTTTGCCGCTGGAAGAGCATTGACAATGTCTGTTAGAGGTTATCGATGGTAAGAACCAGGAGGAAGGGATTTTCACTGGTATCTAGTGGACAGAGGCCAGGCGTGCTGCGGAACATCAAATAGTGAATGGGACAGCCTCCGCATGACAATTATCCAACCCCAAATGTCAATCCTTCTGAGTTTTAAAAAACCCTGTCCTAGTCCAATCCTCTGGTTTCCAACTTGAGAAAAACATAAGATCCTTGTCCCATTCTTAAAACTCTTTAGCACAAATTGTATGAGTTGTTTCTCTGCTTTCTCATTCAGCATGCATAACATCATAGTTTCAGGAGTTACCATTTAGCACAAGGTTCTGAACAGATATTTTGGAGTCAGATTTGACATTTACCATTTAATAGTTGTGTAATAATAGGCCAAAAAAAACAACCCTCTCTGTCCCTTCAGTTTTCCGATCTGTAAAATGGAGTTAAGTCCTTTTTCAGCAATTATTATGAAGTTATGATAAAATGTAGAGAGAATAGCATAGTTCCCAGAATATGATTGGTACTAGGTAACTGATGAATATTAATAAAATTCTAAGCATAATTACTTTTAATAATGAAATTTTCCGTCTCCAGTCCTATTGGTGGTACTTGCCTGTGCATTTTACATGCTCTGATATGTAGGATGCAATCCCATCTCTAAAACAAGAGTATCATCTACAGAGGAATGTTTCACATTGGAGATTTTAAAGCAAAGCAAAGAAATCATTTTTCAACAGATACTAGCTATAAAATCTGTAACAGACCAACCAAAAACTGTATCAGTTATTTCTTAGGCCAGAATACTTACAGCCATTTGATTAGATTTTAAAAGGTAACTATCTAATACCAGACTCCTTTTTTTCCCTTAGCCCAGCATGAAAGGTTAGAGGAGACCCACAGAGGACTCTGATTGCACGATGCTGTCTTTCTTGTTGGCATTATGAATAATGCTACTTTCATTCTTATCAAGAATGTTCCTTCTTTTCAACTGTAATTCTACAGTCATTTTTTTTTTTTTTTTTAAAGCTCAGGCACATATAATCAACTAAGTATTGTTGGATGCTCTGGAGAAATCAGTCATGAAGAGAAGGGTTCACTTTTATAGGTTCTGTTGATAGTTTTTTTAAGAGACAGAGGCAGCATATCAGATAATCTAAAGTGATTTTTAAACTATTCTGTGTCCTGAGGTCAGAGGGGGATGAAAATGGGAAGCCTAGCCCGGTGGGAGAAGGCAATGGCACCCCACTCTAGTACTCTTGCCTGGAAAATCCATGGATGGAGGAGCCTGGTAGGCTGCAGTACATGGGGTCGCTAAGAGTTGGAAACGACTAAGCGACTTCACTTTCACACATTGGAGAAGGAAATGGCAACCCACTCCAGTATTCTTGCCTGGAGAATCCCAGGGACTGAGGAGCCTGGTGGGCTGCTGTCTATGGGGTTGCACAGAGTCGGACACGACTGAAGCTACTTAGCAGCAACAGCAGCCAGGTGGGAGCCCACTCACTGTTGCTCAAAAGTGTACTTCCAGTCTTCTAATCTCTGTATAAGCTTCCTGTAAGGTCTTATTTTAACAAGAGTATCTGCAGCTCTTAGAATAATCCTTAGCCTTGTGTTTAAACTGATGCAAAAACTAAGGCTCTTAAGGAAAATGAAATATCCAAGGTAGCATAGCAGAGTTAACAAGATTTCTGAGGCCATCTAGGTTTTCCAGTCCTTATCCAATAAAATTTAAAAGTCGATTCCACATTATCCATATTTTCAGTTCAATTAACATCACCTAAAATAAACCTGTCTATCTATACACAAGAATCCATAGCTGAAAATCACTATTACTTTCACAGTTGTCTCTGTTTGACAAAAATAAATTGTAAAATACTAAGATTTTTAAAAACAAACCTCAAACTAGTAAGAGTTCTACTGAATATTTTTCCCAAGCATCTTTGGAAGTAGTTTAAAAAAACGCAGTCTCTTTTTCAAATGTTAGGAAAGTCCTCCTGTTACGCCTTGCATTCTTCTATTTTGTGTGTGTCTCTGTGTGTGTGCTTGTAGAATTTTCTGTTGATAATTTCACCCACTTCTCTTGTTTATGCCTCCAAGTTTTAGCTCTTTTTTTTCTTTTAAGCTTTATGTTGGTTTCTTGTTTATTTTTCTGCCAATAACTATATTTTTGAGAATTTAGTCACTTCATCTTTTCAGTACCATTATTCGTGGATATGTGAATTGCCTGCATTATCCTTATTGTATTGAGAGACCCACAGCCACCAGTTTTCCAAATAAAGCTGTGCTGAGAATATCTCTACTGGGGGGACATCCTTCATTCTGCATTCATGGGTTTTATGAGTCTCTAAGTTGTCTTTTTCATTGAACCTAAGATCTTTTAAATTTATTTATTTATAATGTTTGGAGTTAGATTTTTAAGTGATATATTAAAAAGATGTAACTATTTAGAAGTCCTAGTTTCTGTTAACATCGGTCTTTCTAAAGGCCAGTAGCATTTATCTATATCCAATTTACTTTAACCACCAATCCTAATCTAGTGGCATCAGTCGACTTAATTAGCACATTCTCTACTTTGTCTTCCAGATTTTTTATAAAGATATTAAACAAAATGGGACCCAATATCGATCCTTGTGGGACCCAACTGGAAACCTCTCCCCAACTAGACGGACTACCAATTACGATTTCTCTCTCTATACGGTTAGATAGCCAGTTTTTAATCCATTTATTTGTATTTCTGTTGGAGCCAATTTGTTTAGCTGTTCCCGTTAAAATAATGTATTGGAGTTTTTACAGATAACCTATGGACTTGTATCCATAGAGACGTGGGGATGTGTTAAACGTTTTCATGGGACCCTAATGGGATTTTCTTGGGTTTGGATTTTTTTTTTTTTTAATGTAGGTTATGTTATGATGAATCTAAACTTCAATGTTCCATTCAGTCATTATTGTTGTGCTAAAGGAAGGAACCAGATGGATCATGTTTTGAGAGCTCCTTTTCATTTGTATTGAGAACATGGAGAGTCATTATATGCCCCGGCCTCTCTTACTTTTCTTGTGTTTTCCTGGTTGTTGGAATAGGTGGAAAATTATAATCCTTCCCTAGGTTGGCTCAGAATTCAGGAACCTATATTTTCCTGTCCTAGATTATTCATTTGTGTCTGAGAATGTTATGTTTGCATCAAGTCCTTATTTCTTTATTATTATATATATTTATAAACAAGTATTATCTCAGCAGGCCCAGTGATGCTATAATGATAGAAAAGAGGCAGTAATTGAGATTGTTTTTTGTCAATGCTCTTGACTTAAATGAAATCCAAAGAAATTCCACTGAGGGCTAAAACTTGGAGTTTGGTTTCTGAATCCTGACATGTTTACACGTCTTAATTGGCAAATTGTCGTTCACCTTGCCCTCCCAACTGGAGGAGGGAAAGGGGGATGATATAGTCACCATTCCAGATTATCATTTCCTATGTGTCTCTCAGTTTTCTTCTGTTTCTCGATGAGGCCACAAATGATACTGAATCTGTGAATCTTTCCTATGAGGACTTGATGCCAGATGAGTTGTCGTTACTATATCTTGAAGTATCATGTTCTTCCTTAGTTTTGTGGCTCTAACCCCAAATTCCTTGATTCCTCATTGTTACTGCCTCTCTAGTGGGAGACAGGTATGGTTAACCTCTTAAATTGCTAGTTTGCTTTGCTATTTTAAGTTGCTTTTTAAACTTTGTTACATGGTGTGTTATACATAGTAAAGAGTCTGATAAAGGTTATCAGGTAGATTCTAGAAGAGAAGATGTTTGAAACTTCATTACTCAACTATTTTAGTCCTAATCCCCTACTGTGCCTATTCCCTTAGGCTATGGTGTTGCTGCTGTTCTTGTTTTTAACCGAAGCCACTATTGTGGAAGTGGAAGTAGACTGATTTGATTGGGCAGTATTCTAGTTAGAATGCTAATCATGTAGAAACATGTCTGACAGAGTTTGGGCTTATAATGAAAATGGTTGAAAAATATTGTATTTTTCAAAATCAGAATCAGAGTATACTGCATGATTGGTCATTGATTTAAACTGGTTGAAGTTACATGAAAATTCAGGAAACTCCTCAGATTATGAGAATATTTGAAGGAAAATTTGCTTCTTTGGTGCTCTTTTCAACTGATGGCTTGAAAGAGTTATGATACTCTCTGATGCCATGGCATGGACCCTCATTTGTCAAGGACTCTTTCTAATTCATAAAACAGTATGTTAAAAGGAATGATTTACATTGAAATATGAATCTTAATATCTTCTGCATTTATGGTTTTCTTTGTTGGGTATGTGTTTACTCTGTCCTTTGAATTCTGTTTTAAGTTCATGTTTAGAGTATGAAATAAGGGTCAATATTCAAAAGTTTAAATATTGAGCTATTAAACCTGTCACCTGAAAAAGTGTTAAAATGTATTTGACAATCCTCAGAGTTAGGAGGGTGCACTTGGATGATGGTAGCTGTTAGACTGAACTGGGTTCACTGTTAGGCATGGTCTTTTATAAGCTGAGTAATATTACACTTGTTTAACCTTTCCATCCCTCAACTTCCTCAGCTGAAGGCGGAAACACTAACTTTTGCTTCATGGGGCCACTGAGAGGATAATTTGTTAAGGTCTTATACAGTACCAGACATAGAGCACTCTATAAATAGTCACTATTCTGGAGATGGTAGCAGTGTATATCTTTCCTAATTTTTATTTTGTTAGATCTATTACTGTTTTTGTGATTATAAAACTAATTCATGGTCATGCTTTTTAAAAAAATGTGCAGAAGGCTATGAAAACCACCAGTGTTGACACATTGTTAACATTGCCCTTTTTTCATTCAGTGACATACTTCTATATAAATAATTATGCTCTACTATTGAATGTATGCTATTTGCTACTTACCTTTTTCGTGTCTTTAAGTATACAGCTTTTCTAATAACCACAAAATATTTCCTTGAATGTACCATGATTTATACAATGAGCACCTGTTGTTAGATGTGCATGGTTTCTAAGTAGTTTTCAATTATAAACAACTAAAATAAGTGTTCCATTACTGACATGTTTGTACACTGTTGATTTCTAATACATTTCTTAAAGTGAAATTTCAGAGTCAAAAGCCATATGCCTTAAAATTGTGATGCATATTACAAATTGTTCCCTAGAAATGTTCTACTGTGGTTTGCATACCTACTGTAAGAGTGTGGCGGTACACACACATGTGTGCACACACACACACACACACACACACACACACCACCCAGCCCTTAAAATGATGGGAAAAAAAAAAAAGAAAACTGATGTCTGTTTTCTGTTGTAAAAAGTGTTAGAGAAGTTGAGATATAAGAATCCAAAACCCACATGTGGTTTTCTGTGTCCAAAAGCCAGAGAGGATAAAATGGCAATGGAAAAGCAAAATAATCAGCACCCAACTAAAACTGAAACTCTGCAGTGAGACAGAAATGCATAAGGAGGGCCAACAGTAGGAAAACCCTATAGAAAAAAGCTATCTCAAAGCATCTAAAGAAAGCAGCAGCATGGCAGCTATACAGGAAAGCTCTCAGATGACATATTTCTCTCCCTTTGTCTCTTTCTCTGTCTCTCACTTACTGATGGAGACAGAGGAGCTCAACATGCAAAAAATAGTGACTCTTTATTGGTAAAAAATACTTCAGGATATATTAAAACTTTAATTTAAAAGTGTTTTTCTTAGAAAAATTGAAAGAGAATATGAAATAAAAGGCCAAGTATAAACAATTTTCTTAGACACTAATTAAATCTAAAAAATTCTAAGAAAGAAAATCAATATGGCAAAAAAAAAAAAAAAATCAAGGCAATACCACAAAGTTCAGGCTGTAGAAAACCATGTCAAAAACAGAAAAAAAAAAAAAAAAAAAAAGAGAAATACAGATAAAAACCACTTAGAGAAAACAGTAAAGGACAGGTACCACAGAGTAAGTATACAGAACTGTGGTTTTTGTGAAATATAGAATGAAACAAAAAGCAAATAGAAAAAAATATTTAAATCTGACATCATTAACTAATTATAATAATGATTAATATTTCTTGAATGCCATGTGTCTGCTTAGATACTCTACATATCTTGTCATGACATAAGTCGTTATTATCCTATGTTGTAGTAGTTATAATTTTATAGATGGTGAACAGAGGCCTGGAGAGTGTAATTAATCTTCTTAAGGTTGGATGACTAAGAAACGGTTGAACAGAAAATAAGACCAAAGGATATGTTCTAACTACTAGGCTACACAGTATGTTTATACATACCAGTAATGAAATTAATCATTAGGCATAAAGGATATACTGAGTTCCAGGATAAAAATTATATACCACCATTGCTACTTTATTATATTCCTTTAAAATTACTTAAACTNGCTTAGATACTCTACATATCTTGTCATGACATAAGTCGTTATTATCCTATGTTGTAGTAGTTATAATTTTATAGATGGTGAACAGAGGCCTGGAGAGTGTAATTAATCTTCTTAAGGTTGGATGACTAAGAAACGGTTGAACAGAAAATAAGACCAAAGGATATGTTCTAACTACTAGGCTACACAGTATGTTTATACATACCAGTAATGAAATTAATCATTAGGCATAAAGGATATACTGAGTTCCAGGATAAAAATTATATACCACCATTGCTACTTTATTATATTCCTTTAAAATTACTTAAACATTCAATTAGAAAAAGTGAATGACCTATGAGGAAGGGAAAATAAATCTGAAATTACTCTACAGCAATATTAAATTTTATAAGACAATGGAAAAAATTGTTACAGAGTTCTGAGGGGGAGAAAATATAACTGAGAATTCCATGGACTTTACAGTCCATGGGGTCGCAAGGAGTTGGACACGACTGAGTGACTTTCACTTTATTGTTGGTATCATTTCAAGGCAAAAGAAGGACAATCTATCCTTAGTATGCAAAATCTAAGGGAACAACCAAAGAAAAATATTATGGCTTAATTTTAAAAATCTGGCTCCCAACAGAAGGTACTCAAAATAAGGAACTTCAGAATAGAAAAAGTCAGTGTATGCTAGTATGTAGAACTGAAGGTAGCATGTAGAACTAAAACTATATGACTCCAAAATTTAAGTTAGAAATAAAAGATAACTGAAATATTTTTTAATTAGATACAGAAAATATATTAAAAATATAAATCAGGATAGGTGTGATGATGATAGAGAGAATATTTGTTTTCTAATTCATAGCAAGGACTCACTATTTGCATTTTATTCTTATAGTTTATGAATCAAGGATTTGAAGGTTAAGAATATCTTTTAAATTAACATAGATAACTTACACAACTATGTTTTTTAAAGGGTCTACCATACACTACCCTAGGGTCATCTGAGATGTTTGGTTAAAAACTAACTTCCACCTGAAACATAAGTCAAAATGTTGAGTAAGAATGCTGAGGAATTGACCTTTCCATTTCTAAGAACTTTTGGTGTTACACTAAAGCATGAAATCTGAGCCATTATGGACGAAGAAGAATCAAGAACTGACAATTCATCTTATAGAACCTTAGAAGATCAGGTAGAAATAAACAAAAGAGAGATGCAGAGCAACATTACTTTCTAGTTAAATATGAAGTCAACCTAAGTGCCCATCAGTAGACAAATAGAAAAAGAAGATGTGGTGTATAGAGTAGAATATTGCTGATCCATGAAAAATGAAATATTGTCATTTATGACAATACGGGTGGATCTAAAGGGCATTGTGCTAACTAAAATGAGTCTGACAAATACAAACAAATACCACATGATCTTACTTGTAGAATTCAAAAAACAAATGAACAAATAATATGAAAATAGACCCACAGATATAAGATTAAACAGCTATCTGTCAGAGGGAAAGGGGTGTCTATACCCTATGGGCAGAATAGCTGAAGAGAATTAAAAGGTACAGACATTTATATAATAAATAGGTAGGGGGCTACAGACATCATAAAGGATATTGGTCAGTGATAATGTAATACCTTTGTAGGGGCAGATGGTTACTAGCCTTATTGTGGTGATAATTTCATAATGGAAACAAACAGCAAATCATCATGTAGTGCATCTGGAACTAACAAAACATTATGCAGGTGGTGCAGGGGTAAAGAATGCGCCTGGCAAAGTAGGAGACACAAGAGATACAAGTTCAATCCCTGGGTTGGGAAGATTCCCTGAAGGAGGAAATGGCAACCTACTCCAGTATTCCCTGTGGGATAATCCCATGGACAGAGGAGCCTGGCAGGCTACAGTCCATGGGGTCACAAAGAGTCAGACACAATTGAGCGACTGAGCATACACATGTCAACTATATTTCACTGAAAAAAAAGATACAGATAATGTATGTAAAGCTAGACATCAGAATAAAGATAAGAACAACTTAAAAAAAATGTAGAGCAGAAATTAAAATGATAGAATTAAGACCATTATCTTAACTGTTATAACTAGAACATATATCAACTCACATATCAAAAGAATAAGATTCTTAAATCAAGAACTAGACCCAATAAAAAACTATTTATGGAGAAATATTATAAGTAAATTCAGACAAAAACAAATGAGGTCAATNAGGGAATGGCAACCCACTCCAGTATTCTTGCCTGGAGAATTCCGTGGACAGAGAAGCCTGGAGGGCTACTGTCCATGGGGTTGCAAAGAGTTGGACATGACTGAGTGACTAACACTTCCAAG
The DNA here is from genome assembly GCA_006410875.1 of Neotragus pygmaeus. Taxonomy (NCBI): domain Eukaryota; kingdom Metazoa; phylum Chordata; class Mammalia; order Artiodactyla; family Bovidae; genus Neotragus; species Neotragus pygmaeus. The sequence goes on from SJYV01055723.1 coordinate 333,284, forward strand.
AATTTAAATTGTAGCCAGCTTGATTCTGATGCTCATAAAGGGTCTGAAGCTTGCTGATATACCAGGATCTCATAACCCTTTAAAATTCAACTTTAGACAAAAGGTGAGGCCCAGAGAGAGGTAACATATTCAGGCACACAACTCATAAGTGGCAAATTTAGGATTTGAATCCATGTCTTTTTGTTTGTTTGTTTTTTTTGAGGATTTTCAATATGTGACTTCAAGTCCAGCTGAGACTTTATTCTTTAGCCAAGCATCCCAGATTGACAGCTGAGCTTGAAGTTCTTCCCTATTTTTCCAAACTCATAATTTCCTTCATTTCTCAATTTAACCTGCAGCCCATGTTTTGTGAAGTTCAGTCACTTTCATTGTTTATCCTCATCTGCAGATCTCAGAGCTGAGGGTCATCAGGTGTTAAAATGGAACAGAGATGTCTGACAAGGTGGTGCCATATTAAGAGCAATTCTTCTAACAAGAATTGGGTTGTGAGGGTGGCTGGTGCACTGGTCAGTTCTCACTGGGGTAATTCACCACGTAACTGGCTAAATGTACGGAAGCCTTCAGACCACAGTTGTACAAGGGATGTCTGGCTGAGATGGATGTCAGGGTTCATCTCCAGTTCAGTCTTCCCCTGAGAGTTTAGTTGGTTCCTTGGTTGTGACACATTGGACATTCTTAAAGGGGAGCTCAAAAATCATTACTAGTTATCCCCTGCATCCCTTTACTGTACAGAGGATGGAAACATCCTTTAACACATTTGGAGAACCACCCAAGCTTCATGGAAAAATTGCCTTCTTCATTTTGGAAAATCCTACAGTTTTTGACATTTAGAACTTTAAAGGATCTAAGAGATGATCTAACCTAGTGCTTCTCAAGTGTGCATAAGGTGGTAAGGAACCTGCCTGACAACGCAGGAGACATAGGAGATGGCTGGTTCAATTCCTTGGTCGGGAAGATACCCTGGAGCGCAGGTTGGCAACTCACTCCAGTATTCTGGCCTGGAGAATCCCATGAACAGGGGAACCTGGTAGGCTATAGTCCACAGGGTCTCAAAGAGTCAGACTCAACTAAGTGACTGAGCACGCATGCATGCACGCTTCTGGTTAAAGGGCAGATTCTTATTTAGTACATCTAGGGTGAGGCTTCAGATTCTGCATTTCTAACCGAGTCCTGCTGATACCAAACCTGCAGATCTCTGCTGCTGCTGCTGCTGCTGCTAAGTCACTTCAGTGGTGTCTAATTCTGTGCGACCCCATAGACGGCAGCCCACCAGACTCCCCCATCCCTGGGATTCTCCAGGCAAGAATAGTGGAGTGGGTTGCTGTTTCCTTCTCCAATGCATGAAAGTGAAAAGTGAAAATTGAAAGTGAAGTCACTCTGGACCACCCTTAATAGCAGGGACCTCACCCAGGGAAGATAAATGAGTTACACCCTGAGTATCAAACTTGAACAACTAATGACTGCTGTCTTGAGAACTAGACTAAGGATTCCGTAGTTGACTCTGGAACCAACTGGTCAATTCCCCAGGTTATCAAAGACTTCAGAAGAAATGTCACCTCAAAAAAATGTCTGTTTTTTTTTATTTTTTAATTAGTACTTTTTACTTGTAGTTGCATTTTTATAACATTTTTTAATTTCCGAGTTTTTTAATTAGTTTTTTTTTAATTGAGGTATATTTGGCATAACATTGTATTACTTATAGGTGTACAATATCACGGTTTGATATTTGTACTTATTGCAAATATGATTACCATAGTAAGTCCAGTTAATATCCATCACCCTACAAAGTTATATTTCTGTGATGTTTCATTTTTATATGTAGACTGAAACCCAGAAATGTCAGTGACTTGTTCAGGGTCATATTAGCAGTTAGTGATAGAGATGGGACTAACTAAGTGTATCCTAGATTTCTCTCTCTGAGCTGCACATTTTAATCACAGATTACATGTGAAGCTGTTTTAAAGTACCTTTCCTCAGTTCTATAGTTGGCAGAATAAGCCACAGAGTCCAACATGGATACAAGAAACCAGGACAAGAAGCTAGCTAGTTAAGCCTGGCTTAACTTCTGAAAAGTTTTGCACCTTGGAGAGAAAAATTTCTCTGGGCCTTGAATTTGTTATCCCTGAGATGAGGAAGCCCTTGCCTCATCTTTCAGTTTTATTCTGGTATTATAGAAGGCAATTAGATAAAAGATAAGAAACCCATTTGATAAAACATAAGTGACAAATAAGTTGAGGGCATTTTTATTAAACTGCTTTAGGATAATAATAAAACTTTTCTCATAGGCTATTGAATTTGGAAATGTAAATATATATATATATATATATATGTACACACACATAAAAAATACATGCACTTACCATTGTCCTAGGTTAAATTTTATTTAGAATGATTAAAAATTACTATTTGATTTTTATTAATGATGCCTTTTTTACTTTCTGCTCACTTAAATATATGCACTTTGTGCAAAGCATGTATAGAAGCATGGAGAAGAGAGAAACTAAAAAAGGAAAGGAGAGAGTCAGAAAGAGAAAGAGGGAGAAAGAGATCAACATGGCCAGCCCAAATCTTGTCAAGGATATCTTCTTGTTCTGGGCTTCCAGGAACAACAAGGCCCCTTGTTTCTTCATTTGGGGGAGCTGGGGATGTTTTAAAATATGAAGTTTCCAACAAACCTTTTATTTTTTTAATAATAGCTCAGTTGACTTGGACCTCCCATCCCTGTACCAGTGCCTGGCAATGGGAGGGAAAATACCAAGACTGGTTTAGCAGTCAGGCTCACATCTAAAACAGGAGAACAGTCTCTACTCTCTGTTAAAGGGGTAGGCTAGCTTCAACTGCAACATCCACTGCAAGGGGTTAATGAGACATATATAGAATTCGCTTTACCTGCCTATACAATTCAGTGAATTGATGTCTCCTCTCCCACTTGTGGAATTTTAAAGTTATAAATACCATACCGGTGGTTACCTTTGTTACATACCCAATTGTGTGCCAGTTGTGATNACTGCAAGGGGTTAATGAGACATATATAGAATTCGCTTTACCTGCCTATACAATTCAGTGAATTGATGTCTCCTCTCCCACTTGTGGAATTTTAAAGTTATAAATACCATACCGGTGGTTACCTTTGTTACATACCCAATTGTGTGCCAGTTGTGATGGTCAATTCCTTAAATATCTTACCGCAGTTTTTAAACAAACCACAGGGTGTAGCTTCATTTCAAAGATGAGGTGATCTTTATATTTTAAAGATGAGGGCATTGAGGCTCAGCTCAGCTGTGGAGCTTGCCCTAGGTCACACAGCTAATTAATAGAGAAGCTGGAATTCAAAGCTGATTCAAAAACTTTTGTCTTCAAGACTTAATTATGTAGATGTTCTTATCCTCACTGCAATTTAAAATGCTGTGTATAAAGATGATCTCCAAAATGTACTTTCATATTAGCACTATCATTATAATGAAACTCTCTTTGTAGATGCATTTAACTTGGGGAAAAAAAGACTTATTTCCCATAAATTCATGAAGCTGTAAATAAATCTGAAAACTTAGTTGTGTGATGGGTGCATGATCTCTCTTCCCTACTTTCGACTGATCCTGTTGGCAAATAACAAAATGGAACATTTGAGTTACCTCTTGCCTCTGGATACTATAAGGATAAGGAACCAAGCAAGGTCCCCACACTAAGCAATGGGGAGAAATAGTATTTGCACTTTCTTTTCTCAGGCCTGTGAATAGTGAGGTCTCAACTTTCAGATACTTTGCTGGGAGACTGAAACTAGAAGATTCCCTGCTAACAGGCTGTTACAAAGAGAAGTACAACTGTACCGAGACACTCATGTGTGTCGTGAAAAGTGATGAAGCAAACGCGTGTATTCCCCTCTGTCACCACTTCCAAGGCTGTTTAAGTTGGGAAGTGGTTTGACGCTACTGATTTAATGTAACGGGGGCTTCTCCTGATCATGATAAAGCAGAAGTTCAGTTCCTTCCCCTGCTTACTTTTATTATAATTAAAGTTACTAACTCTTGAGTTTTTCAAATAGGACATTGTTTTAGGTGCTTTTATCTCATTTAGTCCTCGTGTGTGCATGCATGCTGAGTCGCTCTAGTTGTGTCTTACTCTTTGCAACCCTGTGGACTGTCCCCTCTGTCCATGGGATTCTCCAGGCAAGAATAATGGAGTGGGTTGCCATTTCCTTCTCCAAGGGATCTTCCCAACCCAGGGATCAAATGTGCGTCTCTATGTCTCCTGCAGTAGCAAGCAGATTCTTTACCAACAGCGCCACCTGGGAAACCATCAATCCTTACAACCTCCCAATAAGGAAGATAATGTTATCCCTTTACTTTCTTTTTGTTCTAATTTTTAAAAAAACTTTTTATTTTGTATTGAAGTGAAGTGAAGTGAAAGTTGCTCAGTTGTGTCTGACTCTTTGCAACCCCATGGACTATGGAATTCTCCAAGCCAGAATACTGGAGTGGGTAGCTGTTCCTTTCTCCAGGGGATCTTCTCAGCCCAGGGATTGAACCCAGGTCACCCACATTGCAGGCGGATTCTTTACCAACTGAGCTATCAGGGAAGCCCATTTTGTATTGGGGTATAGTCAATTAAAAATTTTGTGATCGTTTCCAGTGGACTGCAAAGCGACTCAGCTATGCTTACTCATGTACCCATTCTCCCTCCCATACAGGCTGCCACATAACATACCTTTCCTACAGTTTAGAAAGCTAAGGGTCAGAAAGGTGAAATATCTTGTCCAAAATCACAAAGCTTTGTGACCTTGCCTTTAACCCAGTCTGCTTCTAACCCAAGCAGCCTGGTTTGAGTCCCTGTCACCTCAGCCCAAATAAAAGTGAATGCTTACAGGTGTGCTCTGAGAGTTCCTCTGTGTGTGTGTGTACACGTGCACTCAGTTGTGGCTGACTCTTTGTGACCCCATGGACTATGGCCCACCAGGCTCCTCTGTCAAGAATCCCTACAGTCTGGAATTAAAGAGTTTGGGTATTTGTAGTAGTTTATTTTAAAATCTAACCTCTGGTTTCACCAAGTGGCTCTTCCTACAGTGCAGCCACACAGAGTGAGAAGGAACGGTCCAGAGAGAAAAGATAGGATCAAGCAGTCTAACTGGGTACCTTGTGGGTGGAGTACTTTGTGGACCTAGAGGCCTCTGTCTGCTTTCCCACTTCCTCNATTTTCTTGAAGATATCTCTAGTCTTTCCCATTCTATTGTTTTCCTCTATTTCTTTACATTGATTGCTGAGGAAGGCTTTCTTATCTCTCTTTGGTATTCTTTGGAACTCTGCATTCAGATGGGTATACCTTTCCTTTTCTCCTTTGCTTTTCACTTCCCTTCTTTTCACAGCTATTTGTAAGGCCTCTTCAGACAGCCATTTTGCTTTTTTGTCGTTCTTTTTGCTGGGGTCTTGAAAGTTGTGTAAAGTTGTGTCACACCATGCCTGTCTGTAGTGAATAATGAACAGAAGTTTCATGTGCTCTCTAAGTGGTAAGGACCGTGGTTAGAACTTCAGCTGTTTCATTGTTTCCCAAGGTGTCTGCTGCCGCTTTGTTTAGTCATGTCCTTCTGCTGCAGTCCAGCAGACTAGTATTTTCCAAATGTGAACCCCAGACCAGCATCACCTCATCACCTAGAAACTTGTTAGAAATGCAGATTATTGAGCCTCATTCCATATTTACTAACAGGAATTTGGAAGGGGGTGCCAAGAGATGTGTGTTTTAAAAAGACTTCCCAGGGAATTCTGAGCTTCATTAAAGTTTTGGAGCCACTAAAATAGACTATACCAATCCACCAAACCACTACTTGAGTCACACTTCCCTGATTCATTTGGGAGATGCTGGAGGCAGCATGGAATATTATTGCATTGAGATAATCATTGACAGGAATTATTACACAATTTTATTACTTGTGAGTAGTAAGATTTTAATTAACTCACTTCATTTTTCTGAACTTCAGTTTCCTGCCCTGTAAAATGGAAATACAGCATATTCTGCAATGATACAGTAAGGAGGTCCCTCAAAAAAAACCAAACAACAAAAACCCATAATAAACCTCAGTCAGCAATCACCTTCCACAAACAAGTATTGAAAAAAGGAAAGATAATAGTTGTTCAATTTCACATGCATAATTTAAAAGTTGTTTTTCTTTTATTTAAACAATGTGTGTATCAAGTCACTTCAGTCATGTCCAAATCTTTGCATCCCTATGGACTGTAGCCCACCAGGCTCCTCTGTCCATGGGATTCTCGGCAAGAATACTGGAGTGGGTTGCCATGCCTTTCTCCAGGGGATCTTCCCAACTCAGGAATCAAACCTGCATCTCTGTCTCCTGCATTGGCAGGTGGGTTCTTTACCACTAGCACCACCCAGAGTAAATAAACTCTATGGATTACTAATGGAAGCTCAACATAATCAATCAAAAAGCCTTTCCCCCTTTACCATTTGAGTTACATATAAAAGTCTATAGAAACACATATTAAAAAGCCTTCACCTCTGACCTTTGCTGCTAACTCAGTTCACATCCTTTGAAGGAAAACAGACAAGGGGGGAAAAAGTGTAGCCAGTTGACCAGCCAGCCACCAAACCCAGCAGCCCCTAGATGCTTTTGGTCCTAGCCGGAAGGTTTGGAACCCAACACTTTTCTGCATACTGAAGATTGTATTACTGTAACAGATTTCCTTAATTTCAATTTGAGTTGTGAAACATCCTTATTACAGGTATAACATCAATAATATCTTTCCTACCCTGCCTATATTATAGAGTTGTTCACATGCATAAAGATGAATCATATCTCAGTTAGAATTATTTGGGTCTTAAGTAATAGGAAACCCAACTCATGCTGTCTTATACAAAAAAGAGAAAGAGAGAGAGAGAGGTGTATTATCTTGTTTAGCATCAGCAAATCAAGCATACCAGATACAGACACTCTCAGCAGGTCGTGGATTCTCTGTGTCTCTCAGTGTTGGCTTGTTTTCAAGTTAGGATCACCTCTTGCATTTGGACAAATTCATTAGACTCAGGACCACATACTTCTGGGTACAAACCCAGTGGAAATGTTTCAGAGTCTTTAGTATGCCCACGTGAAGGCTCATGACATGCCATTGGTTCTGAGATGGGCGTGTGTCTGTCACTGAAACAATCACTGTGTCGGGATTGCTTTGCTTGACTCTAGCCACATCAGAAGCACAGTAACTGAGAGAGGGGAAGTGGTGGTTCCTTAAATAGAATTATTGCTAGTGGGGCTGTTGAAGGTTCAAATCACAGATGTTTGTTTAGTTGACAGTGTTACAGTTAATAGGACTTTACATTAGTTCTAATCTTTAGTGATGTACTTAAATCAAGACACTTATCTACATCCTCATTAAGGACATTTTGCAAGCTTCCAGGTAACCGCCCCTCCCCAGCACTGAGAAGGTCTTCTTTTATGAGTGTAGAGCGCTATAGTGGAAGGGGGCTATTTCTGTTCCTTAGCATGGCATAGTGAGAGAGACCTGATTCCAGTTCTTGCTCTGTCACCTGTTCACTGGGTGAATTTGTGTTAATTTCTTAACCTCTCTGTGCCTTATTTTCTGAGCTTGAGATACATGCTGATCCCACTGGACTATTGGAAATGGAATAGTCAGTATGTAAATTACTTAGCCTTAGCTACTAGATAGGGGAGCCTGGTGGGCTACTGTCCATGAGGTCATCATGAAAGAGTCAGATAGGACTTAGGGACTATACAACAAAAAGCTACTAGGTACTGCTCACTAAATTCCCTTCTCATGCATAAAAATGGGACATCTGCCAAATAAGTGGTCCAGGGTACCATGGGAAATGTTTCCATATCTCAGGTGCCTGAGCCTGCTGCTCTAGCAAGAGACCTGTGTCAACAGAGGTGCAAGCCTTGGAGCAGGAAAGGGACTCAAGAAGTGTAGTCCATACAGTTCCCATCTTCACAATGGTATTGTAGATTAAATCATCTTATTGATGATGCAGGAAGACATTGAGTTTTAAGTGTCATAAAATGAATTTCATTCAATCAGCATTTATTTCCTGAGTTCTCACCACAATTTTCTTCCCTTGTTTTTTCTCTTTTTTTTTGGTATCATATGAAAAGATGGATGTTAGCTTAACCTATTGTGGTAGTCATTTCATAATATATACAAATTGAACTATCATGCTGTGCACCTTAAAATTATGTATGTATCAATTATTTCTCAATAAAACTGGAAACAAAATATACAAAAAATTGATTATAAAAAAAATATTGGCAGTAGATATAGTTCAAGTCTTTACCAAAATAAATATACTATATTATTAATAATAGCTTGTTGTGGTTAGGTTTTATTATCTATGTAGCAATGGAGGCCTCTTAAAAATAAGACACAAAAATTTTCCCATCTCAACAGAACAAAAAGCATTACATAATCACTTAGTTTTGGAGAATCATGATCTCAGTATTCATCCTTTACTTTTAGACTTGCTAAGAAGAAATAGTCCAAGAGAAACAAAACAGTCACCCTGTCAGCACAGCCACCTTAATTCTACTCCCTGGGCCCAGAATTCAGCTCAGTACAGACGATTCGTGTCAAACTCTTAATTCCTGTCTGCTTCTCTTCCCTGTCAAGTCACCCCACTCACCCCTTGACCACCCACACCACCTATAGTCTGTTCAACTGTTATTTTCAAGTCCCTCGTTGTTTTGAATTCTCTTGCATTTTGGCAAGTCATGTGTTTCCTGCATTTTTGTTGTTCAAAATTCTTCCTTTACCCTATTTGTATTGACACTGAAAATTTAAGGTGACACCTTGAAACTGTGTGGGCGTTAAGAAGCATCAGTTAAGTGAAGTTACATAAAAATGTTTCTGGCGTGTATATCAATTGCTTAATATATGGTACCTACTACTTTTAGTTCTGGTTTTATCATGAATTCATCTGTAATTAGGCTTCTATTGTGAGCACAATTTAGTAGTTCATCCCCTAATACTATTTCATCCCTAGTTCAGTTTAGATTTTTTAGGTATTTTTAATCAAGACTGTAAATTATTTAAAGGGGGAGGTCATGCTTTCCATTTCTCTGCATGCTCTATGTGGAAATCATGAAAATGGTACTAGCAACAATCTATTATACCATTACATCATTACAGCCATCATCTTGGAGTGGATTATTATACCATTTAGTAGATCAAGAAACTGAAACTCACAGTTTATAGTGGCAGAACCACAGTTCAAATTTAGAGCATGTGGACATAAAGCCAATTCTCTTAATCATGAATATCCAAACTACATATCATAGCACCTTGTGTAAAAATCACCAGTAAAGGCTTTCTGTTTTGAAAGTCTTGTTTGTTTCTTCCCCCTTGCAGATGGACCCCCATGAGAACATCTTACTGAGCACTCTTGAGATAAAAAATGAAATGGCCACCTCCGAGGCTGTGATGGGACTTGGAGACCCAAGGAGCACAATGCTGGCCTATGATGCCTCCAGCATCCAGTATCGGAAAGCCGGGTTGCCCAGGCATAGTTTTGGCCGAAATGCCCTGGAACGGCACGTGGCACAGAAGAAAAGTCGCCTGCGGAGACGCGCCTCCCAACTGAAAATCACCATTCCCGACTTGACTGATGTGAATGCCATAGATCGGTGGTCCCGCATATTCTTCCCAGTGGTTTTCTCCTTCTTCAACATCGTCTACTGGCTTTATTATGTGAACTAAAACATAGCCTCCCATGGGAAGCAAGGACTAGATTCCTCCTCAAACCAGTTGTACAGCCTGACATAGAACTTGGAAAACACATCAATCCAGGACAAAAGTGATGCTAAAATACCTTAGTTGCTGGCCTATCCTGTGGTCCAATTCATACCATTTGGGTTGCTTCTGCTAAGTCATGAAAATGCTAAGGTCCTTGGGGTTTTCCAGTTAAAATGCAAGTGATTTGTACACATGCTGGCAAGACTAAGTCTGTGTTCCACCTTATCTGCTTAGTACACAGCCTATACGGAGGGGAATAATTTAGATGATATTCCAGAAGGCTCAGTAGCATCATCAGTCATCTCGCTGAGATGTGGTCATATTCAAATACTCCCCATCTTCATTCTTAAGGTTGTCATGCAATCTGCCATGCCATGCAAACATGCTAACTGAAGACGATGTCTGCCTGTCTTATTAAGCTGATGATGGTGCCACAGGAAGTTAATTCCCACCGGATTCTAGAAGGTTCTCATGTAATTCAAACAAGATAGGGAGAGTCAAGACAGAGACTCAGGAAACCAGTTTGGCCAGGCCATATTTGCTTGAGCTTGGGAATCAACGCTGACATCTTCCATTTTGACATTTAGAAATGAGGAAACTTCTAAACATTATCATGCCTGGTGGCCGAAAGAAATTTTTCTAAAATGCTATTTCTGAGGCAGTTAAAAATAAGAGTTAATAACCCAAAACAGAGTAGAAAATTCAGAGACAACAGTTGTAATGAAATTAAAGCATGCAAGCAGCATTACCCTTAGCCCATTACAAGCATGTGGTCCATACATACTGTGTTCAGTGGCAGAAGGTAGAGTGAAAGAGATTTATTTCCCTCCAAAGTCACAAGCTTTTGACAGCATACCTGAAGAAGTTTTTATAGTGTACCTGATCAAAAGACAACCCCTAAACAGAAATGTTAGAAGAATTAGAAGCATCTTAGGTTATACTGGGAGTGATTCCAATATATGAATATAAAGCACAGACAGAGCTAGCAGACAAGATGCTTTTCTCTGACTCTACAACATTTTCCTGCAGTTTATTTCTGAATTTAATAGGGTATTTCAAAAGAAGGATTTGTTCATTTCTTTAGTGGGCTTAATGGTCTTTTTCCAACTTTTCTTGTTTCTGAAATTCTGATTATATTCTTAAGAGACAGACAGAATAAGTCTTTGGAGAGATTTTAAGAGAACTGTATTTCTTTATGTACAATGAAGTTCACCTTTGTCTTTCATGGCAAACAATACTCGAGAGATTATGTGCACAAGTAGGTTTAGTTGTTGATTTGGGGAGTTTGATTTTTTTTAGGGTGCTTTCGTTGCATATGTTGCAGTCTGCCTAATCAAATAGGAAGTCATGGAAAATAGAAGGACAACAAAGCCACATTACATGGTGAATGTTATGAGCCTCAGTTGATACTGCAGAAAAATATATAGCTGATAATCAGGCAGGCATGATATATTATTTTTATTCAATTTTTAAATTATGTCATTGTGCTTCTTTCTATACTAATTGGATATATGCATTCATATGTTGGACAAAGAGAAAAGAATAAGCTCATATATTTTATTTCTATCAATGTAAAGTTCATATTTTGCCTTTCTCAGAGGAAATAGTGAATTCCTCATTTTTCCTTAGAGTTAGATTTGATTGAAACTTTTCTTAGAGGATGACTTTGCTATTTCTATTTAAAAAAAAAAACAGCATTTCTTTTTAGAGTAACATCCCTAACTGTGCATAGCAGCTAAGGCCAGTATCCACCTGTGGATAAATGTATGTTTTCTTTCCCTGATGATTCAGCAGCTTAGAATATGATGGAATCCTGCTGCCCTTCTATTCTTCACTATCAGAGGAAAAAAAGTTTAGCATCTATCTGAATTTGTCCCCCAGATAGGATGGTATTTTTTTTCCACCAGCATAGGGAGCTCTGGCCCTTATTTTTTTGTTTATACACTTGAACACCTCTGAGTATGATCTTTGGGCAGAATCCAACCGACGCGTTGCCCATGGGCTCAGAGCAGAGATTCCTCAAGTTTCTCCAGGGACACACTTTCCCCTGGGCAGTCATTTTGAGACATCACACTAATAAAAGTGCCTGCCCCTTGTCACTAGGGGTTAAAGTTTGAGTAGCATATATCCAGAAGGAGCTATTGATAACTCAGGTTCACAACTCCAAAATGCCATTCTGGAAAGGTTTTTCTAGAGACAACTCAGAGCTCCAGCCTAGAAGTGGTTCTTATCTGCAGTTAGCATAAAAGCCATAAAAATCCTTGATATTGTTATGGGTTCCAACAAAATTTTGATGTCCGGGAAAATCAACAGAGAAATCTAGATCAAAGTGGACAGAAGAAGCAACTTAGCAGCATGAGCTTCAAAAGCATATGACCAGGGATTCATTTCTGACCGCAGTGTTAAGAAAAATCTTGGGTAAAGGAAAAAGATGGGACCCTGGACCAGAAACCCTAGAGTAAAATCCATTGATTGGCATTTAGTAACCATGTAGGTAGAAAAACCTGACTCATCCCACCCAGAGATAACAGTAGATATAGAATTTATTCTTAAACAATTGTTTGTTTGGTAGTTGAGCTGAATTTTAGTTACTAGATTGGGGGAGGGGAAGGGAGGGGAGCTAGATCTTTAAGTCTTCAAAACAGACCAGTCAGCTTGGTATTCGGGACCACAAAAGTATGTTTTGGCAATTCTGATATAGCATTACTATCAGTTTATGCATATATGTATAGTTTTTCTTTTGTTTATGAGATAGCCAGCAATTAAGGTGTTTTTCATCTCTGTGAAATTCATAGGCAAATTCTGACTCTAAAAGGCACACTCTCAATGAAATCTTTGATCTCAATCTGTATATATATATATTGTATATGACTGCTAGTAGGTATGAAATGCATTTTCAGAACTGAAAACTCATGCAACATAATCATGTGTTTGCATAAGGAATGTTACAATTCTTTCTACTGCAATTTAATAACAAGGGAAAAGACTTAAGCAGTGCCATCTAGACCTTTCCTCATTTCTTCAAAAGCAGTGCTAAGTGAAAAATAGTAATAATAAAAAATGGTTTAGGAACCAAAAGACTTTACATTCTAGTATTAGGAATACAAAAAAATCTGTCAGCTTACAAAAGCACAACACATAGAGAAAGTTCAGTGGGATGCATAATGGAGAAATGAATCACGTTTATTTTAAGCAAGACCTGCATTAAATTGTCTGCTAAGACAATTTCCATTTTCTATAGGTAACTGTGTTCCAATTTTATGATTGAATTCATACAAAAACAGCCAACAAACAGGTCTTACCACATATTTACATGTATATATGTGTATATATAGATCCATATAAACATACATACATATATATGCATTCATATATTGGAAATCAAAAGGAATAAGCTAATATGTTTTATTTCCTTCGTTAAACCAATGTATGAATATTTTTAATTTGGCAGCCGACAAATCAACATATTGAAACAAGTAATACAGGGTACTGAGCATTTCTCTATCAGTGAATCAATGCCTACAGTTCTTATGAACCACTGCACAGTTTGACACTATAATAGTACTGTACCTCAGAACATGGAAATTAACTAGTTCTCACATTGCTTGTCTACTTATTATCTTTTTCGAGGAAACAACTAGCATTGTTCAATGGTGATTTAAAAGCAAAAATGTCTTAAGAAAACAGAAAATGATAAAGAAATATATATATATATTCCTCCCAAGAGGAGGAAAAAAAATAACTAAACCCCACCATGTTGGTTAGGGCAGATCCTCTCAACTGTAGCAATCATGCCATTTTGCTAAGTGTACAGAGTCCAGGTAATGTGAGCAACCATAACTTTCACTGAGCGTGTGTAAATATTAAAACAGATTTCTTAAATATTTTTAACTCCTAATTTGTATTTTATGGTAAGGCAATGTGCTAATTCTGTTTATGGCTTAAGTTGCTGTGTTATTATGTAAATAATTAAACATGCTGTAAATGAATAGTCAATAGATACAAATCATTGTTTAGTTTTTTTTTTAATTTAATTTTTACTAAGTAAAAATAGTTACTGCAGCCCCAGCAGAGAAATTCAAACACCCATTTGCATAAATGCTTTGGGATCCCAGACAGAAGGGTTTTAATTTGCGTGCTCTCTCTCTCTTTCTCTCTCTCTCTCTCTCTCTCTCTCTCTCACACACACACACACACACACACACACTTTTTCCTGTCACTCCCACTCATACCCCGTCTATGGGAAACACTGTAGTGTTTATAACAACCAAGAGATAGCCTTAGAAATGGCAACTGGGAAAAGCAGAAATGATCATTGATTACTTGATAGATCTTTTTATATGTAAGAGTTTAAGAAACCAAAGTTCATAACTTAAATCTCAATTTTCAAAGAGTAAAAGTTTATATTGATGGCACTACAGGAAAAACAAATGCTTATTATATACCTGCTCCAGATATAGAGAAGACTTTTTTTTAAATAATAGCATTCGTCCTTAGATAGCATTTTTCCTTTTAACCAAAGACTCCATAATTATTTTGAAAAAAGAAAGAAAAATGGAAAAATGAGGGAAAATGGGAGAAAAAAAGACACTGCTTCACACCAAAGGTTTAAAAAATATTTTCCAAATACACCAGGGACATTGTAAAAAAAATTAGTAAGGAGCCAACAGAATGCTAATTAAGATACTGCCCCAAGGAAATAATTTAAGGGAAAAAAAAAATTAAACATCTATTAGTTATTTGAAAGTTGAAGTAAAACATTTCTATAGATATATAGATGTGTGCAAAATGCTAACATCAGATTTTAATTTGCTCTGAGAATTTGTTTTGTGATAAAGTTAAATGTGATCCAAAATGAACAAAAACAAAAACTTTTTTTAACTTGAAAGCCAAATCTCTCTCTCTTGTCACATGTCATTATTCTGATGCCCATATCTGTGTCCTGGCACCATCTGAAGCAAGTTGACAGTTCCATCAGCTTGTATTTTTCTCTTTTTATTTCAATAATGTGTTCAGTGGTCATTTTAAGCATATTAATTCAAACAGTGTTGAAAATAATTTAAATTCCATGACATTTTAAAGTTTTATTTGCATGGGTGTTTAAATAGTTCCATTTTAAATATTGTCCCTGCACAGTTCTGAATTGTCCTTTTCTAACAAGTGATATTCTAGTTTCTTCACAATGTAGTGATTTTCAGCCTTACTAATTACCTTGTAGCCTTTCTTAATATGCACATAATGCACATTTTCCAATGGCTAGAAAATGCAAAACACAAGTGGATATCATTGCATCTATTTTCGTGTCTTTCTAAAAACAGGACTACTACAATCTCTGGGATACATGAGATAGTAACAAATGAGGATTATAAATGAGTAGCACATAAGAATTATTTTCTTGAATTTAAACTTATTACAGCCAGTTTCAGCATGTAAATATATAATAATGTTGACTAGTGTGTAATTCTTGAACTAAGAAGTATAAATAAAACTTAAAAAGATGTGTGTATAAGTGGTCTCATTGAGTTCAGAAATTTTTTGAACTATGAATATGAGTTCTATTGTAGAATCCCTTTCAGAGATTTGTATTGGATAGAATGGAAACACTGCTGGAAGAGACTCAGATGATGCTAGCACCCCACAAGTACTGAGGAACATGAGTGTCTTTCAGGGTAAGGAGAGAGAGAGGGATGCCTTCTCTGAATCTGGGCAGGAGAAAAGCAGCATGTTTCATGGACACAGAGACCTGCCCACGTTCAGCGGTGGTGATCTGGGGAAATGGCAGACCTCAGAGCGGATGGCACAGTGAGGCTTAGAAGGCCAGTCCCTGGCCTTTTGCAAAAAGCAGTAAAAAGTTTGGACACTTGGGATTGACTGTAGGGCAGACTTGAGTTTGTGCTATGACTTGTCACAATCATATTACATGTATGATCGTATAGCTATTTAATCTATCCTATTATCAGTGTTCTTATCTGAAGTGAAGATTTAATTGTACCTCCTTCACAGAGCTATTTTATAGTTGAAATGAAAATCTATAAGAAGTCTTTTATGAAATTATGAAATATTATGACATTTCCCATGCAGAGTATTTCTCTAAACCATGAGATCCACCTCCCAGAATAATACCGGTTTAATGAGAAAAATTTTCAGGAGTATCATGAGACACCATCAATCTACCAGTCTTGATTTCCTAAAGCAGATAGCCCCAATCACATACATATCTCTTCAAGTCTCTGTATAAAAACTTTAGCCAAATGTGCAGACTTCTATATTATCCTCTACAGCATCATCCCTCTACATGAACTAGAACAAGGAGTGGTCGTGGGATGACACTTCCAGACACGCCCCAGATGATTAGGTTTCTTTGGCAAGTCTTCTAACCAGTGTCTTCGTTTGTATCCGCCCTGATCTTTTTCTTTCAGGTAGCCAGCTAAGTTATTACTATTTATATACATATTTATCTTTCCCTTTCAGAGATTTGTATTGGATAGAATGGAAACACTGCTGGAAGAGACTCAGATGATGCTAGCACCCCACAAGTACTGAGGAACATGAGTGTCTTTCAGGGTAAGGAGAGAGAGAGGGATGCCTTCTCTGAATCTGGGCAGGAGAAAAGCAGCATGTTTCATGGACACAGAGACCTGCCCACGTTCAGCGGTGGTGATCTGGGGAAATGGCAGACCTCAGAGCGGATGGCACAGTGAGGCTTAGAAGGCCAGTCCCTGGCGCTGCCCCAGGCATGCCTCTAGAGTGGCAAAGTCTTTGACTAGTGAAGGAATCAAACAGGCTGTAACATGGCGGAAGAAAAGAAATGTGGATTTTCCTCTACAGCTTCATTTAAGAAATTAGGCTCATCACTGCAATCTCACCTGGGACCTAGTGGGTCCTTGGTCGCTCCACATCGGGAAGTGCTATGAAATACAGTAGGATGAATTTGATATTGGAGCAGTAATATACTGTTTCTAGTAGTAGATGTCCAAAGATGGGTGGGGAATAATTGAAAGTTCTGAAAGTTAAAGGGCTAATGAGATGCAAAATTTAGTTAAAGGGTTGATACATCTTATATCTTATGCTATATATCTTATGGTGTATCATATCTCACAGTATATCTTATGTCTTGGAAACTCAAATGTGTACACAAGCCTTAACAGATTTTAGGCAAATAATATAGGCCTGGTGTAATAAACCACAGAGAGCAGGGGGACCATGGGTAACTGGTGAGGAACAAGCTCTATCTGAAGAGGCAGTCACTATTGAAACCCATCTGGAAGTCATCTTGAAGAACTGCAAGCCCAATAATGCCAGATTAATCTGGCATGGAATGGAAGAAACTCACACAGCACTGAACGTTGTACTTTATGGGCAAGTACAGTACAGCCAGAGAGATGCACAAGCTTCTATCTTTCTTGGAACAAAATCCCCATGCTGATGTTCTGTAGCCGTTGAGGAAGGAACATATGACAAGATCCATGAGAGTGTGTGTAGACTGAACAAGCTTCTGTGCATTAGAATCCTGACAAGATCAATTTGCTTCCCTTTCCTGGAACCCGAAAGAAAATGAAGTGTTAGTCACTCAGTCATGTCCAGCTCTTTGTGACCCCATGGGCTGTTCATGGGATTCTCCAGGCAAGAATACTTGGGTGGGTTGCCATTGCCTTCTCCAGGGGATCTTCCATACCCAGAGATCAAACCAGAGTCTTGCTTCCTTGCAAGCAGATTCTTTACTATCTGAGCCACCAGGGAAGCACATCTAAGAAAGTAAGGTACTTTTGTATTCTCCCAGAACAAAAAATAGAGAAATTTCTATTAGTAGAAACAGGTTCAGAAAGCTCAGCAGAACCTTTCACAGCATGAACAGTCTGGTCGGCTTTTAGATCACTCACTCGGCGGGCCTTTGATTCTCTCCTACCTGTGGAGCAGAAGCCCCTCACCCTCTCCCAACACCTCCTGNGGAGGAGGGGGCGGCCGCCAGGTGGACCCGGTGGGGAGCTTGGACCTGGCCCCTCCCCATTTCTGCTCCGGGAGCCCAGGTTGGGTACGGACCACGGGGACGTTCTTTACCCAGCCCCCGTGGCGAGCGAAAGGATTGTCGCCCCACTGGAGAACCCGGACGCCTGGGTTCCCAGCAGTCAAGGTCAAATGAGGCGGCCAGGGCCACCTGTCACAATTCTCTCCAACCACCATACACCGGGAGGACTGGTGGGAGTCGGGGTTGGGGACCTGGTGCTGCTGGAAGGGTGGGAGAGTGGTGGGAGGGTCACCGTCTAGCCGAGCACAAGCACTTCATAAATATTTAATAACAATATTATTATTATTAATAAATAGTCATCATAATGGGCCCGCTATGTGCTCCCTGGGCATCCTCACCAGGCAAGGCCAAGGAGCCGCAGGGCGCCTTGCAACCTCCACTTTCTCGCGTTGAGGTCCCCTACTCATTTGTCATTGGAAGCCCCAAATCTTCGCAAGCCTCCGCAGCCGGCTGTGGGGGAAAATAAAACGTGGTTGTGAAGCCTGCCTGGGCTAGTGGAAAGAAGCTCTTTGCCGAGAGCTGTGATCTGCTCCTTCAAATTCCTTGATCCCAAAGTAGAAGGCTGGTCTTCAATTGTTCATGAACATATTTCCCACCTCCCTTTTCTTGGTAATCCAAGGCAGCCACCGTTGACCAGCAGGGCCTTTTGAGGAATAATTCCATGCACTTTGTTTTGATTGAAGTATAGCTTCTCAGGGTGTTGTTTTTGTGATCTGATATTTCTTTGCATATCTGCTGTAGACCTTCATGTATTTGTTCATTAGGGCGACAAAAATATCCACTCTGTGCCAACTCTGAACAATACAGACAGAATTTGCCCTGTCTTGGAGTTTTAATTTCAGTTTGATGGGTGGGATGGGGATGGGGACAGGCAGATCATAAACATGAAAAAAACAATATAATATAGAGTGATTGTGTGTGTGTGTGTGAGAGAGAAGGAGATGGGTTATTCTCTTCTTGGAAGTACTACCTAGCAATTAAGAGATGACTCAGAAGAAATTTGCTTTTCTAAGGAGTCTTTGCATTATGAAGGAACATAGGACAAGACCAAATCCCCCTCCCCAAAATTTGCTCACTATGAAGTCGTAGTAGTAATCTTACACATTTTTTATAACACTGTACAATTAAGAACAGTGCTTTACTTCAACTTAAAGCAATTACATAGTGTTNAGGACAAGACCAAATCCCCCTCCCCAAAATTTGCTTACTATGAAGTCGTAGTAG
Source organism: Neotragus pygmaeus (assembly GCA_006410875.1). Taxonomy (NCBI): domain Eukaryota; kingdom Metazoa; phylum Chordata; class Mammalia; order Artiodactyla; family Bovidae; genus Neotragus; species Neotragus pygmaeus. The sequence goes on from SJYV01055723.1 coordinate 352,277, forward strand.
TAATCTTACACATTTTTTATAACACTGTACAATTAAGAACAGTGCTTTACTTCAACTTAAAGCAATTACATAGTGTTTGCTGTGTGCCAGGCCCTGTTTCAAAAGCTTTACATAAATGTTAATGATTTAACAATAGCCCATGAGGTGGGCACTGGAATTTAGCCCCATTTCACAGATAAGGAAACAGGCTGTGAGGTGTTACCTTAAACAGAAGTGATAATCTGAGTGAGTCTTCTGCCTTTAAACCCCAAGCTCTTTCTGTGTCAAAATGAGGGTCAGTGAGGCCACAGAGAGAATGGGACTTGGGAGAAACTGGCCAAATGAAGGAAGACTTGGGAATGAGGAGCTGAACTGGCACATTAGGAAGGAGTGAGTGTGACCGGGTTTCTTAAGAACTCAATACTACTTCTTTGAAATCATTTTTAAGTAGCCCTGGTATTGAAAATGAGGGCATGAAATTTGAAATAGGCCGTGTACTTTGAGGAAAAGGTAGGAAATATGAGGAGACTAAAGGGTATGATCTGATATCATAATTTATGTTTTCAGCTCGTATTCATTAACCTCTGTTGTGTACCAGGAATTTTATGAGGCTCTGGGATATGATGGTAAGTGGATATGCTTTCTTGGTCCTTAAAGTCTAGTAGAGGAACATACTTCTTGTTATTTTTCACATTTATCCCCTCTATTCACCGTGCCTGGGATGAATCAAGTTTGAGCACAAGGGGATTGGGGGGGGAGGGGGAGGTGCAGGAGGAGAAATCAAATCTAAATGTGTCTTTATAAAACAATTCTTTACTGTTTGACTATATATGTCTAAAATTTACAAATGGTTGGTTGGAAAGAAGTAAGTTTGTTCACTACTGCCCTGTCTTTTGCCCTTTCCTCTCCTTCTGGCCCATGTGTGTGGCTAGCTAGTCTACCAATAGCTTGGCAAATCATTTATCTCTGTCCATGAATTGGGGTTGGGGGAAGTAGATTGATTAGTGTTAGTCACTCAGTCATGTCCAACTCTTTGTGACCCCGTGCACCGTAGCCCACGAGGCTCCTCTGTCCATAGGATTTCGCAAGCAAGAATACTGGAGTGGGTTGCCATTCCCTTCTCCAGAGGATCTTCCCAACCCAGGAATCAAATCTGGGTCTCCTACATTGCAGGCAGATTCTTTACCATCTGAGCCACCAGGGAAGCCCCAAAGCGAAAGTGTTAGTTGCTCAGTCATGTCCAACTCTTTGTAACCCCATGGACGCAGCCCTCCAGGCTTCTCTATCCATGGAGTTCTGCAGGCAAGAATACTGGAGTGGGTACCCTTCTCCAGGGGACCTTCCTGACCCAGGAATCAAATCCAGGTCTCCTGCATTACAGTCAGATTCTTTACCATCTAAGCCATCAGGGAAGCCTGTTGTTATTTCTTGGCCACACCACAAGGCATGTGGGATCTTAGTTCCCTGAACAGGGATTGAACCCACACTCCCTGTGTTGGAAGCTCGGAGTCTTAACCACTGAAACAACCTGGAGCAGAATTGAGAGCTTCCGCTTTCCAGCATGTCCTGATCATTGGGGGCCAGAGCAGCCCCCACCAGCCTTCCTCCTATTTCCTGAATGAAGGCTTAGTGTGGTGTCAGAATAGAAATCTGGGGCAGGTGATATGACCCTGAAGTTTGAAGGTCATGGACTGTGTCCTTGGGCAAATCACCTGACCTCTCTCCACCTCCATTTTCCTATAGATAAAGATGGGGATCATCGTAAGAATACAATGTTAATTGTACTTGCATGATCTCATGAAAAAAGTGAAAGTGTTAGTCTCTCAATCGTGCCCTACTCTTTGCTACCCCATGGACTGCAGTCCACCACCCTCCTCTGTCCATAGAATTCTCCAGGCAAGAATACTGGAGTGGGTTGCCATGCCCTTCTCCAGGGGATCTTCCTGATCCAGGGATTGAACCTGGGTCTCCCACACTGCTGGCTGATTCTTCACTGTCTGAGCCACCAGGGAAGCCCTAATCTCCTATCACCATTATANATTCTCCAGGCAAGAATACTGGAGTGGGTTGCCATGCCCTTCTCCAGGGGATCTTCCTGATCCAGGGATTGAACCTGGGTCTCCCACACTGCTGGCTGATTCTTCACTGTCTGAGCCACCAGGGAAGCCCTAATCTCCTATCACCATTATAACAACCCCATAAAACCTGCCCATTTAATCAGCATTTTAAAGATAAGGAATTTAAACTTCAAAGAGATTCAGTCATTTGCCCAAGATGGCACAGCTATTTCATGCCCAAGCTGGGATTTAATCTAGGTTTTTCTCCTAAGCCTATTCCATTATCTCTCTTTGATCATCAACTTACTCTTCAATAAAAATGGGGATTGTAATAGCTAATTGTTATTTGTGCTTTATACAGTAATTCCAAGATAAGCTCTCTTATTATTTATCCCTGAAAAAGACGGAAGTAAACTGCCCACTTGTCACACAGATGGTCAAGCTTTACTATGTGTTTACTCTGTGGCCTCATGGGGCTGGTGTCAAAATTGAATAATAGTTAACAGTTCATATTTATTGAGCCCTTACACAATTTGCTACAATGCCTAGTTATTCCCATTTCAAATATGGTAATTGAGGCATAAAGATCTCAGTTACCAAACCTAGGTTCCTAACTGCTGTANTCTGAAATAATGCTTGATTATATATGTGAGTATTATAGCCCAGCCAAGGTGACACATAAAATTAGCCATCATAATATCCTCTGCCCTATAGCTCAACTAAAGTCAAGTTTTTTGTTTGTTTGTTTGTTTTCAGTAAACAAGGAAATCTTTAATAACAAAGAGCAAAATACAAAAATAATTACTATAAAAATTAAAAGCATAGGTGTTCACTTTACCAAATATCAAAACATACTACCCCCCTAAACTCCACGCGTTTTCTTAACATGAATATAATTGAGTGTCTAATGGACATCTCCAACTCCAAATATTGAAAGCTCATTTTTCTTCCAAAGTTGGAAGACTCCTTCCATTGCCCCACCTCCACCTTAGGTTCCTCCCACTTCCACACACAATCCTTGTGATCTGCCAGGGCTCACAGTCCTGGAGACGCCAGAATGAACACCTGATCAAGACCTGAACAATTACTCTATCTATCCCTCCTGTTCACAGTGACTCTTGAGAGACAAATGAGTGACCACGTCAGCCCAATCAATGCTTTCCCACCATGGACTTCTGTGTGTAGCAGGCAGGATATCCTCTTTATTTCAGCAGGATTTGAGGATGGGATAGGACGTAAGTGTGGCAACTTCTAGCAGCCATCCTTCCAGGACAAGGAGTCTGCCTGTGAATTAAGCCAAGTGAAGACAAGAAATGGGAAGATTGAGATAATGTCTAGATGGTATCATTATGTCACGCAGAGACACCTGTGCCTCCACTTTCTAGAATCAGAAAGCTCCATGCTAGTTTGACTTGCGTTTTGACCAGTTACATGCTGAAGATCACTAAGATAAAGGAATTCCCTGGTGGGTCAGATGGTAAAGAATCCATCTGCATGCAAGAGACTGGGTTTGATCCCGGGGTTGGGAAGATCCCATGGAGGAGGGCATGGCAACCCACTCCAGTAATCTTGCCTGGAGAATCACCATGGACAGAGGAGCCTGGCGGGCAATAGTCCATGGAGTTGCAAAGAGTCAGACGTAACTGAGCAACTAAGCACAACTCAACAACCAAGGTAAAAGACGTTGTTGAAGGAGATTGATTTACAGTGGGAGGCATGTGAGTAGAAAGTTATTTCCTGTCAGAAGTTAAGCATCAGGTTATCACCCAGTCAAGGAAGTTACCTCAGTTTTACCACATACAAAGTGAGAAGGGGGAAAGTTGAAGAAATGATTGCTGCATAATTCAAGTTATCTTAGATGCAAAAGTTTTTAAGCATACCTCAGACACACCCTGACATATGATAGCAATTTTGGAAGCTGGTCCAGATATGAAAATAAAAGGACTTTCAATTGCTTTCCAAAATATAAACTAGCCATACAAAACACTCTTTCTATAACACACTAAGACCCTGGATTGACATGGAAAAGCTAAGGTAATTAACATGACTTTAGCTTCCATGGCAGCTGAGTCATTTTTATTGCTTTTACAACTACATTTTGATGTCAAAGCACATGAGGTTTCTGTATTTACAGTTGTTCTGTTAATACATTATAATTACAGATGTGATCAAAAAGAGAAGTTTGATTTTTTGCCTAAATGATACCTTTAATCACTTCTGAATAAGGCATGCCTCCAATTAGAGATATCTCAGAAAATCACACTGAATAGCATCATTTATTAGAATTCTAAATAGGAGCTCTTTATTTCAATGCTTTCCTAGAGAAGGACATAGTTTCCTGCACATTATGGCAGAGTAAAATTCTTTGCCTAGAGTTGAGCTTAGCATATCCTCCACAGAGCAATCACTAAACAACTTTTTTTTCTCTATTAAATTCAACAAACTGTTCTGAGTACCCATCAAATACAAAATAGTATTAAAAAATGTGGATTGGGAAGTCTTCAAATCTGTCCACACTAAATTTAGGGTATAATAGAGGTTGCAAGAATATTGAGCTAGGCCTTGAAGTAAGAAGTCCAGGAGGTGGAAAAAGACAACATTTGGAAAGGAAATTAAGTCAAGATGATGTCATAGTGGGTAAAGATGGGCCCTAATTCAAGGACTTTTCTCTTTTTTATAATTTATTTTTAATTGGAGGATAATTGCTTTACAATATTTTGTTGGTTTCTGCCATACATCATCATGAATCAGTCATGGGTATACACTGAAACTCAGAGGAAGATGGTCGTGTTAAGACATGGATAGAAGCTGAAGTTACAATACTGTAAGCCGTGGAATGCCAAGAATTGCTAGTGACCACTAGAAGTTAGGAAGAAAAGAAGGCTCCTCTCCCAAAGCCTTCAGATAGAGCATGGCCTGCCATCTACCACGAGAATGGGGTGCTCCTAAAGTCACTGAACCCAAAAAGGAAAAGCAAAAGAAATAGGTCTGGTATCAACACCCTTTCCCAGCAGAATGAACTCAGCAGATAAGCAAAGACTGAAACTATCATGGAGCTTTCTGATTCTAGAAAGTGGAGGTACAGGTGACTCTTTCCGTGTGGTAAAATGATGCCATCTAGACGTGATCTCAGTCTTCTTATTTCTTGTCTTCATTTGTATTGGCTCACGAGCAATAAACAAATGGTTGGCACTGAGATTTGGAAGTTTGCTATGTCACATTATCTCATTTGAAGAAAACAATAACATCGACCTAGTATTTCCTCTTGCTTTTTAGTTGCTTTTGCCACCACCTCTTGCTTTTCTCTGACATTCCCAGAAGTGGCTTTATTTGATAGCCAACTTTTGCTTCCCTAATGGCTCAGATGGTAAAGACTCTGCCTGCAGTGTAGGAAACCCAGGTTTGATTCCTGGTTTAGGAAGATACACTGGAGAAGGGAATAGCTACCCACTCCAGTATTCTTTCTTGGGGAGAATTCCATGGACAGAAGAGCCTGGTGAGCTACATACAATCCATGGGGTCGCAAAAAGTCCAATACAATTGAGCAACTAATACTTTTTTCTCTTTACCCTGTGATTCAACATCCTATTATAGACACTTAATGGTTCATAACCTCTCACTTCCAGACACTAGGATGAGAACAATTTCTCCTGAAGCTGTATATCAACATGTCTCATGAGACTATTTCTTATAAGTTCCACTATTATTTTTCTTTCATAGAAAGGCATTTATTCCAAAGACTGAAATCTATGTTATAAGTAACCTGAGCAACAATGAAAAAGTGCTAATTCTCTGTGCATCTTCGGTGCCTAGAGTTATTCCCTTCACAGGCAGGAACCCAGCCAGTATTTTGTAGAGAAACCTTGAATGAGCATGTATATGCTGTTATTTAAGACAAAAAATACTTGAAAATATCCAAGGTGTCCATTTAAAAAAAATTAAAAATAGAGATTAGAAAGTTTGGCTACTCAAATGGAATGGGTGAAGTCTATGGAATTACCACAGCTTCAGTGGCAGGGAGGTATAAGCAGCTAAAAAGCAAGAGGAAATACTAGATCAATGTTATTGTTTTCTATTTTCAGTAGAAATAAATGTCGTAGTTAAAAAGTCAAGGCTTAACATCACAGGTAGTAGAACTGAAACCTAGCCCTTGTCCCTGTTATATGAGTTTTGGGGCAAATTTCCTAGCCACTCTTTGCTTTCTTATCCTCATTTGTGAACAAGGAATGATAACATTATCAGTCTCATGACTTTCTTTATGAGGATGACATGTTAATTACCATAGAATATTCAGCACATAAAATAGGCATTAAGTAAATATATCTTTGATTAACACTGTTATTTATTGCTACATCCCAGCCTAGATCACATTCCTGTTATCTTTTTTCTCCTCACTAGCACAGCTTTTGTGACACTTAGGCATTCTTTTCATAGCTTGTTTTCTTAATATTCTTTTAGAGCTTTTCATAATCTCTGTTGAAGTCTTTTCAAGGTGCAAGTAACAGAAACCCAACTCACATTATCTCAAGCCAGAAAGGAGAATCCATCTGCTTATATAAATAATAAGGAGAGATTCTTTTGCCCCCTTTAGCCTCTCTGGTGTCCAGCCTGATTTTAGCTTGCCTTCCATTTATTTAAGAGGAACAGAGGTGCTAAAACAATGGCTCAAATCGTGAAACAGTAAAGGCCTGGCTTTCCTGATGGGCAAGATTTCTGGGTGGCAACAATGTCTACATGGCTACTCTTCACACAGTGAGACTTGTATTCTTCTAAGAGTTGTATTCAGTTCAGTTCAGTTCAGTAGCTCAGTCGTATCCGACTCTTTGCAACCCCATGAATCACAGCACGCCAGGCCTCCCTGTCCATCACCAACTCCCGGAGTTCACTCAAACTTGTGTCCATCAAGTCGATGATGTATTCAGCGTGTTACAAAGTATGTGGAAAGAATGGAAAGGAGTTTTTAAAANTGCAACCCCATGAATCACAGCACGCCAGGCCTCCCTGTCCATCACCAACTCCCGGAGTTCACTCAAACTTGTGTCCATCAAGTCGATGATGTATTCAGCGTGTTACAAAGTATGTGGAAAGAATGGAAAGGAGTTTTTAAAAGACCAAAAGAGAAAGAGAAAGCAGTGTGAAATATGTCATAAATAATAAAGAATTAAGATTGGTTTGGAGAAGTAACATTTTGGCTCAGCTTCATAGTAAAATTTGTACAAAATGTAATTTATTAGTAAGAGGATGTTGACCAATTATTTGCCAATTCAACAGAAACCAAAACAAATGCTGATAAATAAGTGAAAGCAAAAAAGAGCTCAGTTAGAAAATGCTATCCCATCTTTGCCTTTTAAAAAATCTGAGTTGATTGCAAAAAGTGAGTGTGGAATTTCTGACACAGGTAAATAATATTAACTAATGCAGCCATGAAACTAAAAGATGCTTAGTCCTTGGAAGAAAAGTTATGACCAACCTAGATAGTATATTCAAAAGCAGAGACATTACTTTGCCGACTAAGGTCCGTCTAGTCAAGGCTATGGTTTTTCCTGTGGTCCTATATGGATGTGAGAGTTGGACTGTGAAGAATGCTGAGCACCAAAGAATTGATGCTTTTGAACTGTGTTGTTGGAGAAGACTCTTGAGAGTCCCTTGGACTGCAAGGAGATCCAACCAGTCCATTCTAAAGGAGATCAGCCCTGGGATTTCTTTGGAAGGAATGATGCTAAAGCTGAAACTCCAGTTCTTGAGAATTTTATACATCTCATCACATTGTGTTTCTTATCAGCGCTAAATGAGAGTATCTATTTTCCCAATTTTCCCCAACATTGTTATAATTTTTGCTCATCTCAAAGTATTTTCCAATTTCTTTTTCATGGGAAAAAAAAAACATTTTATTTTACATTTCTTCGGTGGTTATTGAGATCAAGTATTTCCATATGTCTATCAGCCATTTTTACTTCTTTCGTGACCTGTGTGGAAATGGCAAGTTTGAAAATAGACACAATTCTGGGCTATCAGGTTAAATAGAATTGAATTCAGTAAAATGACAAGCAGCTTACAGTGGAAACAAGACTCACAAATAACCTTTCCTGAAGAATGTAAGAAAAGATTATTTCTGATTACCTCTTGATCATTTATTTGCTTTTTTTCTCTTGCTAGTGAATGACCTGAATGCAGTATGCCTATCTTTGTCAAGGAGTGTTCTTTGTTGTTCTTCTATCAATGATTATTATGTACATATTATAGGTATATAGATTTAGGACACTTAAATTCCCATCTAGGGTTTCTGAATAATAGAAGAAGCTGGGGAAATAGACTTAGGTTACTGAAAATTCTTTCAGAAGAAATTCATATAAGCCACAGAACTCTATTTGATCCTTCAGGGAAATAAGTTGCAAAATTTGCAAATGTTGTCTTAATGTAGAATAAAAGTCATATTCAGAGCCCCTTTGTCAGTTCTTCAACTCTAGAAGCTGCATCTCAGAAATCCTTCAAAATAACATCTGCATTTGTATTGTTTCATTTTAACTTTTCCAAATGTGCTTATTGAATGTTTATCAAAGACCAAGAGAAGATTCAAACCCAGGATTCCTGGCACTTAGTCCAGTCTTCTACCATTACAGTGTGTCCTTTCCAATATCATTGTTGTTCAGTCACTAAGCCATGTCCAAATCTTTGAGACCCCATGAACTGCAGCATGACAGGGTTCCCTATCTGTCACTATCTGGGGTCATAATCACTAGACTTTGATCTAGCAATGGGGCATGAGGGATGAGACCACATATAACAAGCATCAAGTTTGTTTTTGAGTTACTGCACCAAGATTTTCACAGTTGTGTGCCTGCAAGTGAAATGCTTGTATGTGGCTGGTCCTATTCTAGATTTACCAAAACATAGGCTCAGTGATTGAAACTTAAAGCAGTTCCATTTTTTTTAACAAGCTCCCAAAGGTTTTGCTATTGCAAACTCTTCACTATGATAACTATTGCCTCTCTTCCTTTTTGGGGGAGGCATTAGGGTGGACTCAAATTTGATTTCACCTTCTTAAAGATTTTGTTGTGATATTTATGCACTGACCATTTAAACTCACTTACTAATCTGAGGGGAGTTAGCAAAAGGAAAAAAATCTATGTGAGAGTCAGGATGTGGAAACAAATTAACTATTAATGATCCAGAAGGTTTGGATGAATGGTATTCCCCAGTCTCAAGAAAAAACAGCATTCCTTATTTAAGAGGGCCTTCACTTAGCTGTTTTGATAAGAGCTAGTCAACTGAAAGACATCTTTGAACAAATGATAAAGAACATGGTGTCTCATGCATAAACAATATGACGTCCTGAGAGACGGGTGGATGGGCTTGGAGCCAGACAGGTCTGGCTGTGAATCTCAGCTCCTTTCCCTATTAGCTTTGTAGCTTTGCTTGAACAATTTAAGTATTCTCATCTTGAGTATCATTATCTACACATTCAGGCTAATACTTATTCTTCTTTATAAATTTGTAAATATGTTTAAAATTCCTAGTATTTTGTAGATATATTCAATAAGGTCCAAGATAGGAAATGATTAATCAAAAATACAGACAATGATCAGTGCCAAGGAATGTGTCAGAACATGGAGTGGCTGGATTTTATAATTGGTAAGTTTATTTAATATAGGACTATCTGAATATTCTGCTTATGGTTTTATTGACCTGAAAGACTAAAAAAAATAAGAATAGATATCAATTCTTTCCTCATCTCAAATATGTGATAAGAAACAGAAGAAGCATACTTTCAGTCTCCAGTTTTAGTTTTTTGTGTTACTAAAACTTCCTTCCTTTCCCTGGGATAAATAAATCAGTTAATCCAATAAAAAAAGGAAGCCATTAATTCTAATGAGTAGGCCCTTGGAGGAGATAAACCAATAAGAAATATGCTCCCATTTCTAATGCAACAAGCACAGGAGAATGCAAGGGAAAACCTTGCTTTACATGACAAGAGAAAAATGAAAATATTCTAAGAAGATTGAGCCCTGGTACTGGATGGAAGACCTGAAGTGCTTGTCCTGTTTACATGAAGCTGTGAACCCCGACTCAACTCCTTGGCTTTGTGAATTTGAAGAAGCAACTGGATAGGCCCATCAGAAGCCCTATTCCTTGCGTCCATGTGGGACTATCAATCAAGGTGCCCACATTCCCCACTTCTGGACTGGGCTTTGTGAAGCAGTCCGCCAGTCCTCTTCACCTCAGTGATTTGCACTGGGAAAGGCATGTCACCCTCAGGCCATGTGAAGTCCTCTTGGAGAGACTCGTATGCACTTGTATATGGGAAGAAATGGAAAGAGTGGCAGACTTTATTTTCTTGGGCTCCAAAGTCACTGTGGACAGTGATTGCAGCCATGAAATTAAAGGGCACTTGCTCCTTGGAAGGAAAGCTATGACAAATNGGAAACAACCTAGATGTCCATCAACAGATGAATGGATAAGCAAGCTGTGGCATATATACACAATGGAGTATTACTCTGCCATTAAAAAGAATAAATTTGAATTAGTTCTAATGAGATGGATGAAACTGGAGCCTATTATACAGAGTGAAGTAAGCCAGAAAGAAAAACACCAATACAGCATACTGACACATATATACGGAATTTAGAAAGATAGTAATGATGACCCTGTATGTGAGACAACAATAGACCATGTTTTAAAAAGCAGAAAAATCACTTTGCTAAAAAAAAGGTCCATATAGTCAAAGCTATGGTTTTTCCAGTAGTCATGTACTGATGTGAGAGTCGGACTATAAAGAAGGCTGAATGCCAGAGAACTGATGATCTCGAACTGTGGTGCTAGAGATTCTTGAGAGTCCCTTGGAAAGGGAGGAGAACAATACAAACCCAGTCAATCCTAGAGGAAATCAATCCTGAATATCTTTGGAAGGACTGATGCTGAAGCTGAAGTTCAGTCCTTTGGCCCCCTTTTGAAGAGCCAACTCATTGGAAAAGGCCCTGATGCTGGAAAAGATTGAGGGCAAGAGAACTGGACTACAGACAATGAGATGGTTGCATAGCATCCCTAACTCAATGGATATAAGTTAGAACAAGCTCAGGAAGATGGAGAGGGACAAGGAAGCCTGGCGTGCTGCAGTCCATGGGGTTGCAAAGAGTCAGACATGACTTTTAGCCACTGAAGAACAATAACATACACACTTGAAGAAAGATCTCTTTTATTTTTCTTTCCCTCAAGCTGAGAAAAGAGGGAGGGGGAAGAGGAAGAGTTTACCACTGAGATTGTTTGCAAAACCCAGGACTTTTCAGTTACATGGGTCAAGGTATTCCTCTCTTGTGATTGAGCTGATTTGACTTGACCCATATAGAGTCTAATTTCATGGGTCTGAGAGGCTGGGTGAGGAAAAACTGGAAAGGACTGTGTCCTCCCACGTACTTTGATTCTGCCAGCTACCTAGATAGTCTTCAGCAGTGTTTTGCTGTTTTTAAGCCTTTTAAGTAAATGTTCTGAGATGCTGTTATTGCTGCTGATGTTGTCATTCTTGTGTTGATATGAAACAATGAATGTCACGAGTCTGCTTTTTATCTCACTTATTTTGACCTGACCCTGGCAGTCGCTTATCTCCAGGTATAGGTATTCTCCTGATTCTGCACCCTGGGTGAGCTTAGAGCATACAGTCACCTGGAAAGGCCAAAAACAAGACTGGCTTTCTGAGAAAGAGCCTGCCAGGAAATGCTGTTACAAACATATTGTGTGAGCATCTGGCCTCAGCAGCAGTGAGAAGCTACCAAAAAAAAAGAAAAAAACAAGATGGAGAAGTGGGTTTACAAGCAACAGTTTGGGATCATGTGGGTCCAGAAGACACAGCTTTTACATGTATCCACTGCCTTTAGGATGGAATCCTCAAGAAAGAAGCCTCAACCCCATTCATCGAATGGAATGAATTTAGGAATTTCCTGTAAAGCCCGTCTACAATCTGGATGAAATTTGTCTTATTCTCAACTCAAAAAATAATTCACTCTGTAGTTGGACCTCCTCCACTGAACATACTGTGCAGTTTTTTTGGCTACCAGGCCAAGAGGCAAGCTTACAGTCTGCTTTTCTCCTCCTGCTTCCACCCCCTTTATTCTTGAAATTGCTCCAATCAGAAGTGACCCCATAGGTCACGGGTATCTAGCCAATATTTCTCAGAGGGATTTGGATTGCAACAAAGAGCAACTTTTGAAATTAGATAGACCTGGGTTTCAATCTTAATTTTCATTCTTCCCTTTTTATTTTCTTTCTTCATCATTTAAAGAGTGCATATATGCTAGACACTGTATTATACACTAGAGATGCAGGGATGAACTAAAAAGAAGTCTCTGCTTTCTTGAAATATAGACAGACATTTAATGAATAAACACCTTAAATAGGTTCTTAGCATCAAGTCATTTTCTCTGCTTGGCCTCAGTTTACTCATCTGTAATATAGATAGGAAAATGCCCACCTTGCTTGACTATTTTAGTTACTACAGCTTTATAACACAGGTTGAAATCGGAAAGTGAGATGCCTTCACTTTTGTTCTTCTTTCTCAAAATTGCTTTGGCTAGTTGGAGTCTTCTAGTTCCATACACATTTTAAATTGTTCTATTTTTGTGAAAAATGACATTGGAATTACATTTAAACTATAGATCACTTAGGTTAGTATGGATATTTTATAATATTAATTCTTCTAATCTATAAACATGAAATATTTTTATTTGTCTCTTCTTCAGTTTATTTCGTCAGCATATTATGGATTTCAGTGTACAGATCTTTCACCTCCTTGGTTAAATTCATTCCCAAGTGTTTTATTCTTTTTGACGTTATTTTAAGATTGTTTCCTTATTCCTCATTCTAATAGTTCATTGTTGGGTGTATGGAAATGTAACTGATTTTGGTATACTGAGTTTATATTCTTCAACTTTATTGAAATCATCTATTAGTTCTAACATTTTTTGGTAGAGTCTTTAGTTTTCTATACAAAATATTATGTCATCTGCAAAAAGAGACAATTTTGCTTCTTCATTTTTAATTCAGATATCTTTTATTCTTTTTCTTGACTAATTTCTCTGGCTACAACTTCCTGTATAATGTTTAATGAAAGTGGTGAGCATGGGCATCTTTGTCTCAGAGGAAAAGCTTTCAGCTATTTCACTGTTGAGTGTGACGTCAACTGCAGGCTTGTCACATATGGCTTTTATTATATTGAGGTATGCTTCCTTTATACCCAGTTTGTTGAGAGTTCTTATCATAAAAGAATGTTGAATTTTGTCAATTTTTCTTACATCTGTTGAGATGATCATATGATCTTCATTAGTGTGGTATATGAAGTTAATTGATTTGAGGTTGTTGAACCATCTTTCTATCCCTGGAATATATCCCACTTGATCATGATGTATGATCCTTTTAATATATCATGAAACTAATTTGATAATATTTTGTTGAGAATTTTTGCATGTATGTTAATCAGGGATTGGCACAATTTTAAATATTGGCACAATTTTATTTTCTTTTCTTGTGTTCTTGTCTGACTTTGGGATCAGGATAATATTGACATTATATAATGACTTTAGAAGGATTTCCTCCTTTTCTATTTTTTGGAAGAATATGAGAAGTATTGGTATTATTTATTCTTTAAATCTTGGGTAGAATTCAACAAAGAAGCCTGAAGTTTTTAATTTGATTTTATCCTAGGTTTTTCTTTGTTTAGAGGATTTGATTACTGATTCAGTTTCCTTCCTAGTAATTGGTCTCTTCAGATTTTCTATTTCTTCATGGTTAAGTCATGATGGATTGCATGCTTCTAGAAACTTATGTATTATATTACTTCTAGGTTCTCTCCAGTTTGTTAGCTTATAATTATAATCTGAGCCTTTGTGTTTCTATGGTATCAGTTATAATATGTCATCTTTCATTTCTAACTTTATATTTGAGTCATCTCTCTTTTTTTCCTGGTAAGTCTAGTTAGCAGTTTGTCTATTTGTTCATTTTCAAACAAGTTTTTAGTTTTATTAATCTTTTCTATTATTTTAAAAATCTCGATTCCATTTATCCCCACTTTGATCATTGTTATTCTCTTCCTTCTGTTAGCTTTGGTCTTAGTTCTTCTATTTTTAGTTTCTTTAGACAGTTAGGTTGTTTACATTTGACAGTTTCAAAGATGTTTTTTGGTTGTCATAACAGGTAGGGGAAGAGAGAAAGGTGTTACTTGCATCTAGTTGGTACAGGCCAGGGATGGTGCTAAACATTTCACAAAGCTCAGGATACCTCCTACACACCCCCTCAACACACACTTCCCCATATACACACGTACAAGAATGAATGATTGGGACAATATGTCATGTCAAGGTTGAGAATATGTGCTGTTAAATGCAGTGGAAATTAAAATTAAGATTATTTCAATTAGACCTGGGACTTCCTTGGGGATTCAGAAGTTAAGAGTCCACATCTCCATTGTGGGGGGAGCATAGGTTTGATCCCTGGTCAAGGAACTAAGATCCCACATGCCATGCAGCACAGTCAAAATGAATGCAACTAGGCCAGAATGTTTGTAGCTACATGGTTGGGGGCAAGATGGACTAAAAGGGGAGAACTGGCAAGGTCTAAGAGACAATCGTGCCCTCAGAGATCTTAAAATCTCATTGAGGAAGGAAGATTCACACATAAAAATAGTTTATGGAACAAAATTAAGACATCTTATACTTGAAGTCAGATGATAATTCTTCCAGATCTGCTGTTGACTTATCATATTGACAATGGGCAAGCCACTTACTCGTCCTCGTCTGCTAAACTTAGCATTAACAATGGAATAGATGGTTCTGAAGGCAGATCCAACACTAGCATTTCATTTTTAACTATAGTCACTAGTATAGTACATATAGACGTTTGACACTAGTATCACAGGCAAATTCTTTCACATATTAAGTAGGAGGATTCTGATAGGACTTTGAGCCTCAGTTTTTATTGCCTGTAACTAGGGGAAATAATAAGTAACTTGGAGCAGAGAACCTGGCCTATAGATGCTATCATATTATGGCACATGGAGCATATTTTCATCTTTTTTCATGACTGTGCATTTGGGTGAAGGCATTCTTCCATAGTACTAATCAGGAACAACAACAACAAAAAAAGGGTCCTGTCCTTTCCGGGGTAAGTGCGTACAGTTTCCCAGTAAGCCTCTTGGTGTGCTCCAAACACTATTCTGACTGTGCATCGTGGGTAAGTCATTGCCCTTCTGAAAACTTGGCCATCCCATCTGAGACATGGAAAAACTATCACCTTAAAAGAACAGTAGTGTATTTCTAATATTTCACCTTAAATCTATTTTCTCTATTTCCTAGTGCCTCTGAAATTCTTCCAGGATATTCTCACTTCTCCATCTGTAGGTCCAAATAGCAATAATAAACCTTGTCTTCAAGTCAGCTAAGAACTCTCCTTATTGGTACTATTCTAGGAAATAGGTAAAAAGATAATTAAATTTAAAACCTAGTGTTAAAAAAATAAACTGATTCAGGGATTAAAAATGGAGTTGGAGGGAGTTCCCTGGTGGCCTAGTATGTAGGATCAGGCCCACTTCAGTCCTTGGTCAGGGAACTGAGACCCAGCAAGCCACATAGCATGACAAAAATAAATAAATAAAAAATTGCAGAATACAGTCTCTGTCTCAGTTGAGAGAGGGAGTGCAGTTTAGGGAAGAATCATGTGGAAAGGAAAAAACAAAAGAGTATGGTGACAGCTATGGTTTTTGTGATGTACTGAAATTTAAAATTCAGTGGAGAATAAGGAGCTCCAAGATGTATTAGTCTGGAATAGGAACGGAAGTTTTTCTCAAAAACTTTTCAGTTTTTAGCAGAATGCAATAAAGTTTTAATTAGAAATTTTAAATTTCAGTGTAAAGGAATTTAGGAGGGATCAAAGAAAAGACTGAGTTTCTTGTCCAAATGGATGCAGGACAAACAAGACAGAGTATATGCAACATAAGAGTTCCAGACAGTTAGGACCATGAAGAAATAAGTCTTTGAGGAATTCTTGAAATTATAAAAAGGAGCCTATATCTTCAGAGGCCAGAAATTGGTGTTTAAGTCAGGTTTACTTAGATTTCTTAGGAAGGAGACCCACCTGACTAAAAGCCCTACATAAGTCATTCAGTTCAGTTCAGTTGCTCAGCCGTGTCCAAATCTTTGCAACCCCATGAACTGCAGCAGGCCAGGCCTCCCTGTCCATCACCAACTCCCAGAGTTCACCCAAACCCATGTCCACTGAGTCGGTGATGCCAACCAACTATCTCATCCTCTGTCGTCCCCTTCTCCTCCTGCCCTCAATCTTTCCCAGCATCAAGGTCTTTTCAGATGAGTCATTGCTTCACATCAGGTGGCCAAAGTATTGGAGTTTCAGCTTCAACATCAGTCCTTCCAACAAACACCCAGGACTGATCTCCTTCAGGACGGACTGGTTGGCTCTCCTTGTAGTCCAAAGGACTTTCAGGAGTCTTCTCCAGCATCACAGTTCAAAAGCATCAATTCTTCAGTGCTCAGCTTTCTTTGGAGTCCAACTTTCGCATCCATACATGACTATTGGAAAAACCATAACCTTGACTAGATGGACGGTCCATCTAAAGGGAGACCAATAATTTCAGACCTAGATAGAGTGTTTGGATATATTACTATTGAAAAAATTGGTACTACAAGAGATAAACTAGATATTGGAGAGATATTTTTGTGTAAAGAAAGAAGTCTCAATTGAACTTTAATATGTAACAATATGTATGAAATACCAGTGCTCTGGAGAAACATATGTTTTACTAACATAAATGCAGGAGGAAAAAAATTCTGTTGGTTCCTCCATTTGTCACCCGTTAGATCAAATTTCTTTTTAAACTTCCAGTTCCATAGGAGTACTGCTGATAGTAACCTTGCACATTAAATTCATTTCTCATTAAATTGTGCCACAAATAATAAAGCTGTAATACAAATCTTTATCAGTAAAACTTACTTGATGTGTATATGGCTGAAAAAGTTTTAATGATCCCAGATACAGTTTCAGAAGCTCTGAATATTGACTTATGAATAAAAAAAAGAGAGAAAAGTACTTTAAGTAAAATATTCACATATAAAAACTAATAATTGTTAAAAAATTATCTACTAGAGCTCCTCAGTTGATTTGTCAGTCAGTTCAGTCACTCAATCAGTTCAGCCACTCAGTCAAGTCCAACTGTGTGACCTCATGGACTGCAGCACACCAGGCTTCCCTGTCCATCACCAACTCCCTGAGCTTGCTCAAACTCATGTCCATTGAGTTGGTGATACCATCCAACCATCTCATCCTCTGTCATCCCCTTCTCCTCCTGCCTTCAATTTTTCCCAGCATCAGGGTCCTTTCCAGTGAGTCACTTCTTCGCAGCAGGTGGCCAAAGTATTAGAACTTCAGATTCAGCATCAGTCCTTCCAATGAATATTCAGAACTGATTTCCTTTAGGATGGACTAGTTGGATCTCCTTGCAGTCCAAGGGACTCTCAAGTCTTCTCCAACACCACAGTTCAGAAGCATCAGTTCTTTGGTGCTCACCTTTCTTTATGGCCCAATTCTCATATCCATATATTACTACTGAAAAAAAAACCATAGCTTTGACTAGATGGACCTTTGTCAGCAAAGTAATATCTGTGCTTTTTATTACACGGTCTAGATTTGAGATAGTTTTTCTTCCAAGCAGCAAGCATCTTTTAATTTCATGGCTTCAATCATCATTTGAGGTGATTTTGGAGCCCAAGAAAACAAAGTCTGTCACTGTTTCCATTGTTTCCCCATGTATTTGCCATGAAGTGATAGGACCAGATGCCATGATCTTAGTTTTTTGAATATTGAGTTTTAAGCCAACTTTTTCACTCTCTTCTTTCACTTTCTGCCTTAAAAGATGGAGTCATCTGAGGTTATTTCCCCCTGCAATCTTGATTCCAGCTTCAGTCCAGCATTTCACATGATGTACTCTGCATATAAGTTAAATAAGCAAGGTGACAATATACAAACTTGACGTACTCCATTCCAATTTGGAAACAGTCCATTGTTCCTTGTCTGTTCTTAAAGAGAGAATAGTTCTAGTTTTTTTTTTAATATATTTTTCTAACATCTCATGTTAAAATAAATGGATTTATTTTTTTAAAACCTAAAATAAAAGTTGTACTAAATAACTGTGTAGAAATCCAAAATTATTAAGCAAGTGATTGTTTCTTTGCAAAATGATTCTTCATTTTCAACACACAATATGGTAGTTAACTAAGTATCCCTAATATACTCTTTAAAGTATGCAGTTCAGGAGCAATAATTACATTCACACTGTTGTGCCCCTAATCTCCAGGGCACTTTTCATCTGGCAAAACTGAACCCTAACTGTTCTATGTCCAATTCTAACTGTTGCTTCCAGACCTGCATTCAGATTTCTCAGGAGACAGGTAAGGTGGTCTGGTATTGCTATCTCTTGAAGAATTTTCCACATTTTGTTGTGATCCACACAGTCAGCTTTGACATAGTCAATAAAGTAGAAGAAGATGTTTTTCTGGAACTGTCTTGCTTTTTCTGTAATCCAACAGATGTTGGCAATTTGATCTCTGGTTCTTCTGCCTTTTCTAAATCCAGCTTGAACATCTGGAAGTTCTCGGTTCATATACTGTTGAAGCCTAAGCTTGGAGAATTTTGAACATTACCTTGCTAGCATGTGAGATGAGTGCAACTGTGCAGTAGTTTGAACATTCTTTGGCATTGCATTGGCATCCTTTCTTTGGGACTGGAATGAAAACTTGCCGGGGTCCAGCCCTGGTGGATCCAGGGTGATTCGAAGGTGGGGACGGAGTCAGCGTCCTTGGAAAAATACATATTTAATTACAGATATATAGAGAGATTAGAAACAGATAGTGTAGTAGGAAAATTAGTGGAGAAAAAGAGGCTGAATAACTTGGTTTATGTGGAATAGCATCCATGCTCCTGATGGGAATTCAGCCAGAAAAACGGGGAGCAAGAAAGAACGACATGGGGGAGTCAGTCTTTCCAGGAACTGATCCCATTTCTTTATTTTTCAGGTTTTCTTATATACCTTTTGTTACATATAGGGATGAATACAGAGTCATGCGGGGGTCAGCAGTCCTGACTTTTATCAAAATCAGGTGCTTTACATAAAAAAAAGTTCTTAGGGGTTTTACATCATCTGGCCATGAGGCCTGCTGACATTTACAACCCTTTCTTTCTGATAACCAAAAAACTTATTTTTTNCTTTTTACACTTATTCTCAGTATTCATGTTTTTAATTACAGTGTGCTAAATAAATGTATATAAATATCAATTTTTTAATTTAACTTTACTAGATTTAAAACATCCTGCTTTTATCCCACTTAAATCACAAATAGTTAAATACTTCTACTAATGAAGGCTGTGATACCCAAATCTCAGAACTGTTACATATTATTGAGTTTTAAAAAACAAAATGTTTTAAATTTTTACAGCATTAGCTACACTGTACTGATGAGTCCCCAAAAGGATGAAATAGCAATTTATAATGCATTCTCTCTTTCTGTGTTATGGGGTTGGCCAAAAAGTTTCTTCCAGTTTTTCCATAAGATTTTATGGAATGGAAAAATGTGAATGAACTTTTTGGCCAATCCAATACTTCCATTTCTCCCATCTCACTTGTATATTTCTCAGTTTCTTCTTTTGTAAAAAATTTTGATTTACAACTATAATAAAAATTGTATTAATTTCAGGTATACAGCAGAGTGAATTAGCTATGCATGTACATGTGTGCACTCTTTTATAGACTATTTCCCCTACAGGAATTCACACATTATAGGGTAATGTTCCCTGTGCAATATAGTATGCCCTTAACAATGATCTTTTTTGTAGAGAGTTGTGTGTATACGTCAGTCTCAATCTCCCAATTATCCCTCTCCACTCCTTTACCACCAGGTAACCAGAAGTTTGATTTCTACACCTGTGACTCTATTTCTGTTTTGTAGATCAGTTCATTTGTACCGTTTTTTAGATTCCATGTATAGGCAATATTGTATGATGTTTGTCTTATCAGTTTCTTCTTGAAGTCTCCGACTTTTTACGACCCCATGGACTGCAGAACTGGAGAAGAAAATGGCAACGCACTTCATTATTCTTGCCTGGAGAATCCCATGGACAGAGGAGCCTGATGGGGTCGCAAAGAGTTGGGCACAACTGTAATCACTTGGCTTGGCATGGCAGAGACTGCAGAACATGAGGCTTTATAATTCTTGTAATTCTGTGTAATTTTGACAATATTTAGTTTTGTATTTATTTTTATATATTGTATACTTATATTTTATACAATATATAAAAAATACTCTTGAGAGTCCCTTGGACTGCAAGGAGATCCAACCACTCCATCCTAAAGGAGATCAGCCTTGGGATTTCTTTGGAAGGAATGATGCTAAAGCTGAAACTCCAGTACTTCAGCCACCTCATGCGAAGAGTTGACTCATTGGAAAAGACTTTGATGCTGGGAGGGATTGGGGGCAGGAGGAGAAGGGGACGACCGAGGATGAGATGGCTGGATGGCATCACTGACTCGATGGATGTGAGTCTGAGTGAACTCTGGGAGTTGGTGATGGACAGGGAGGCCTGGCGTGCTGCTATTCATGGGGTCGCAAAGAGTCGGACACGACTGAGCGACTGAACTGAACTGAACATCTATCAAGGAAAAGAGTCATAAAATGTTAACAGGCCTCTTGGCCAGAAGATAATGTAAATCACCTGAGATCTTTTATGTATGGAAAGGTATGCAGAAAGAAAGCCTGGTATTGATAAGGGTCAGGACTGCTGCCCCTGCATGACTCTGCATCTTCCATTATGTAAAACTTGTATATAAGCACCTTTTGAAAATAAAGTTATGGGGTTTTTGCACAAGCTTGGCCTCCCCCATGTGTTTTCTTTTTCTCTCTCTTTTCCCTCTCCTTCCCTCTCTTTTACAGGCTGATCCATTGCAGCAAAGAGACTGTCTGTGTTCACTTTTTTGCCTGGGCTTCTAAGACCCACTCGAGAAGGTGCCCAAGGTGGGAGCACCTTCTGCTATTTGAGAGAGCACTTGTGGCCTACGTGAACAGAGCAAGCTTCTTGTCTGAGACTTTATTGGCTTTCTGCATAAACCAAGGAATATCAGCCTCTTTCTCTCCTCTATTCTCTTAACTGCAAATTCTTTCCTTATTTCTCTTTATATCTATACATCTCTCTCACCTCGCCGTCCATGCTTCGGATACCCTGGATCCAACTGGGGCTGGACTCGGGTAGATTTTTGTATTGATAAACTTGATGTGATTAGCTTACAAATGATGTTTGAGTCAAATTGTGACCCTAACTGACTTAGTATTCTTTCATAAACTAGTTTTCAAGCCTTCTTTTAGCTATGAACTTTATAAATTAAAGAGCCACTCAAAGCAGAGTTTCTTCACATGAAAAATAAATACAATTACTAGTTTCACGGATAGGCTCCTCTCTGGTTGCAGTATGGGGCCACTCTCTAGTTGTGGTGTGTCGGCTTCTCACTGCAGTGGCTTCTCTTGTTGCAGAAAATGGGCTCTAGGGCACCAGGACTCAATAATTATGGTGCACAGGATTTGTTGCCACAAGGCACATGGAATCCTCCCAGACCAGGGATCAAACCTGTGTCCCCTGTCTTGGCAGGCAGATTCTTAACCACTGGGCCACAAGGGAAGTCCAATAAATAGTTTTTCTTCCATCATTGCTCTATGGAAATAAAATTGAAAATAACAGCAATTATTCTGGAACGTCTAAGTGATGACAAGTCCATTGACATTTTTCTACTGGCGCTAGCAGAAAGTCAAGGAATGGAATGAATAAGTTTCTAACACACCAGTGGAAATAACTACTGATTGAATTAATCATTCAAACATCATGTAGGAACAAGCTTGTAAAATTACACAGAAACACATCTACATGATTTGAGACATCGATTCTTCTTCTTTAAATTTATTTTGATTCATTCTTTATCTTACAACCAGAGGGATTATCCCAATCCAAAGTGTGATCTGGTTACTCCTTTGATAAAATATTTTAATGACTTCTCCTTTACTCTCAGTATACCACCCAAACTCCTAATGGTAATCATGGTCATATAATATAGTTATGTCACTGACTCCCCCAAATATAAAAAAGAAAAGTCTCCTAGAATTAATGAGTGAGCCCAGCAAGATTACAGGATACAAGTCCAAGACACAAAAAATTAATCAGATTTTATATAATAATAGTTAATGTGAACGTGAATGTGAAGTCACTCAGTCGTGTCTGACTCTGCAACCCCATGGACTGTAGCCCACCAGGCTCCTCCATCCATGGGATTTTCCAGGCAAGAGTACTGGAGTGGGTTGCCATTTAGAAACAAATGAAAAACACAATAGTATCTATAATCATTCCTAAGAAATGAAATACTTCTATACAAAATTTAAACAGTTTCAGGATATGAATGCTGAAATTTTAAAATGCCAATGAAAAAATGAAACAAAACTAGATAAATGGAGCTGAAGACTGTATTTGTGGATTTGAAGGCTTTGTTGTTGCTGTTGTTCAGTCACTAAGTTGTGTCCAACTCTTTGTGATCCCATGGGCTGCAGCATGCCAGGCTTGCCTGTCTTTCACTGTTTTTCTCAGTTTGCTCAAACTCATGTCCACTGAGTTGGTGATGCCATCCAGGCCATCTCATCCTCAGTCACTCCCTTCTCCTCCTGCCCTCAATCTTTCAGAATGTCAGAGTCTTTTTCATTGAGTTGGCTCATTGCATCAAGTGGCCAAAGTTTGGAGCATCAGCTTCAGCATCTGTCTGTACAGTGAATACTCAGGGTTGATCTCCTTTAGGATTGACTGGTTTGATCTCCTTGTTGTTCAAGGGACTCTCAAGAGTCTTCTCCAGCACTACAATTCAAAAGCATCAATTCTTTGGTGCTCATCCTTCATTATGATCCAACTCATATAATCCATACATGACTACTGGAAAAAACATAACTTTGACTATATAGACCTTTGACGGCAAAGTGATGTCTCTGCTTTTTAATATGCTGTCTAGGTTTCTCAGCTTTTCTTCCAAGGAGCAAATGTCTTTTAATTTCATGGCTGCAGTCACTGTCTTCAGTGATTTTGGAGCCCAAGAAATAAAATTTGCCACTGTTTCCATTTTCTCCTCATCTATTTGCCATGAAGTGATGAGATTGGTTGCCGGGATCTTAAGTTTTGTGAATTTTGAGGTTTAGGCCATCTTTTTCACTTTCCTCTTTCATCTTCATCAAATAGCTCTTTAGTTCCTCTTTGCTTTCTGCCATTAAGGTGGTATCATCTGCATATCAGAGGTTGTTGATATGTCTCCTGGCAATCTTGACTCCAGCTTGTGGTTCATCCAGTCTGGCATTTTCCCTGATGTACTCAAGTTAAATAAGCTAAGGTGACAATATACAGCCTTGGTATACTCCTTTCCCAATTTTGAACAAGTCCATTGAAGACTTAACTGGTAGTAAAATACCAGTTTTTCTCAAAGTGATCTATAGGTTTTATGTAATTTTTTTCAAAATCCAGCAGGATTTTCACAGACATAGACTATGGAAAAACTTATTTCTGAATTCAAATGGAAAGATATAGGCTCTAGGATAATAAAACAACCTTGAAAAAGAAGAGAAAATTGGGAGGAATCATTTTATATGATGTTAAGACTTACTGTATTTTTAAGGTCATTATACAATATTGGCAAAGTGCTTAACACATAGATTAATACAACAGAATAGAGAACCAATAAATAGACCCTTGCAAATATGACCAATTACATTTTCATAAGCATACCAAAGCAGTTCAGTAACTAAATGATTTGGAGGACTTGGGCATCCGCTGGCCAAAAATTAAAAAAAAAAAAAAGAACTTTGACCTAAACCTTACATCTGAAACCAGTATTAGCCCCCAAAGGGACTCTAGGCTTAAATCTAAAGTGTAAAATTAGAAAACTTTTAGAAAAAAATATAGAATAAAATCTTTTGGATACAAAGCTAGACAATAAATTCTTGGGCTTTCTTGGTGGCTTAGATGGTAAAGATTCTTCCTGCAATGCAGGAGACTTGGGCTCGATCCCTGGGTCAGGAAGNCTTAAATCTAAAGTGTAAAATTAGAAAACTTTTAGAAAAAAATATAGAATAAAATCTTTTGGATACAAAGCTAGACAATAAATTCTTGGGCTTTCTTGGTGGCTTAGATGGTAAAGATTCTTCCTGCAATGCAGGAGACTTGGGCTCAATCCCTGGGTCAGGAAGATCCCCTGGAGAAGGGAATGACTACCCACTCCAGTCCGTGGGGGTCACAACAGTCAGACATGACTGAGCGACTAACACTCTCACTTCAATAAATTCTTAGACCTGACTCCAAAAACATGATTCATAAGAGAAAACATTAATAAACTAGACTTCATCAAAACTACTTTTGTGTGTGTGTGTGCCTAATACCCCGAGGAGAGAATGAAAAGACAAGTTAGAAACTGGGAGAAAAATTTGAATATAGACAAAGAACTAGTATGTGACAAAGAACTAGTAACTAGAATATAGAAAGAACTCTCAAAACTCAGTAATAAAAAATCCAACTAGAAAATAGATAACTTTTTTTAAGTTTTTTTTTTTTTTTAAGATAAGTGTCAGGTTTACAATGAAATTGAGAGAAAGGGATAGTTATTGCATATATGTCCTAAAAAAAACATACATAGTCTCCCTCATTATGAATAATACCCACTAAAATGGTATACTTTTCATGAAGGATGAACCTACATTGACACATTACAATCACACAAACTCCACAGTTTACTTTAGGGTTAATTCTTGGTGTAGTGCATTCTATGGGTTTGGGCAAAATATATCAATGTACCAATATAGGCACAATAACATTTCCACTGTGGTAAAAATCCTTTTGGTTTTTGTCAGTTCAATATCCTTCCATTCCACAACCCCATAATCATCAGTTTTTTAAAATTGTCTCCTGGAGTCAAACAGCATTTTCAGATTGATTTCTTTCATTTAGTAATATGCATTTCAATATTCTTCAGTGTACTTCCAGAACCCCATGAACAGTATGAAAAGGTAAAAAGATATAACACTGAAAGATGAACTCCATAGGTCAGTAGGTGCCCAATATGCTACTGGAGATCAGTGGAGAAATAACTCCAGAAAGAATTAAGAGATGGAGCCAAAGCACAAACACCACCCAGTTGTGGATGTGACTGGTGAAAGAAACATGGTCCGTTGACGTAAAGAGCAATATTTCATAGGAACCTGGAATGTTAGGTCCATGAATCAAGGCAAATTGGAAGTGTCAAACAGTAGATGGCAAGAGTGAACATCAACATTCTAGGAATCAGTGAACCAAAAAGGACTGGAATGGGTGAATTTAACTCAGATGACCATTATATCTATTACTGTGGACGGGAATCTGTTAGAAGAAATGGAGTAGTCACAGTAGTCAACAAAAGAGTTCGAAATGCAGTACTTGGATGCAATCTCAAAAACGACAGAATGATCTCTGTTCGTTTCCAAGGCAAACCATTCAACATCACAGTAATCCAAGTCTATGCCCCGACCAGTAATGCTGAAGAAGCTGAAGTTGAATGGTTTTATGAAGACCTACAAGACCTTTTAGAACTAACACCCAAAAAAGATGTCTTTTTCATTATAGGTGACTGGAACGCTAAAGTAGGAAGTCAAGAAACACCTGCAGTAACAGGCAAATTTGGTCTTGGAATACAGAATGAAGCAAGGCAAAGGCAAATAGAGTTTGGTCAAAAGAATGCACTGGTCATAGCAAACACCTTCTTCCAACAACACAAGAGAGGACTCTACACATGGACATCATCAGATGGCCAACAGTGAAATCAAATTGATTATATTCTTTGCAGCCAAAGATGGAGAAGCTCTATACAGTCAGCAAAAATAAGACCAGAGGCTGACTGTGGCTCAGACCATAAACTCCTTATTGCCAAATTCAGACTGAAATCGAAGAAAGTGGGGAAAACCATTAGACTGTTCAGGTATGACCTAAATCAAATCCTTTATGATTATACAGTAGAAGTGAGGAATAGATTTAAGGGACTAGATCTGATAGACAGAGTGCCTGATGAACTGTGGACAGAGGTTCATGATATGGTACAAGAGACAGGGATCAAGACCATCCCTAAAAAATGAAATGAAAAAAGGCAAAATGGCTGGCTGAGGAGGCATTACAAATAGCTGTGGAAAGGAGAAGCAGAAAACAAAGGAGAAAAGGAAAGATATAAGCATCTGGGTGTAGAGTTCCAAAGAATAGCAAGGAGAGATAAGAAAGCCTTCCTCAGCGATCAACGTAAAGAAATAGAGGAAAACAACAGAATGGGAAAGACTAGAGATATCTTCAAGAAAATTGGAGATTTGAAGGGAACACTTCATGCAAAGATGAGCTCAATAAAGGATGGAAATTGTACGAACTTAATAGAAGCAGAAGATATTAAGAAGAGGTGGCAAGAATACACAGAAGAACTGTACAAAAAAAGATCTTCACTACCCAGATAATCATGATGGTTAGATCACTCACCTAGAACCAGACATCCTGGAATGTGAAGTCAAGTGGGCCTTAGAAAGCATCACTATAAACAAAGCTAGTGGAGGTGATGGAATTCCAGTTGAGCTCTTCCAAATCCTGAAAGATGATGCTGTGAAAGTGCTGTGCTCAATATGTCAGCAAATTTGGAAAACTCAGCAGTGGCCACAGGACTGGAAAAGGTCAGTTTTCATTCCAATTCCAAAGAAAGGCAATGCCAAAGAGTGCTCAAACTACTGCACAATTGCACTCATCTCATGCACTAGTAAAGTAATGCTCAAAATTCTCCAAGCCAGGCTTCAGCAATATGTGAACTGAGAACCTCCAGATGTTCAAGCTGGTTTTAGAAAAGGTAAGAGGAAGCAGAAATCAAATTGCCAATATCCTCTGGATCATCGAAAAAGCAAGACAATTTCAGAAAAACATCTATTTCTGCTTTCTTGACTATGCCAAATGTGGATCACAATAAACTGTGGAAAATTCTTCAAGAGATGGGAATACCAGACCACCTGATCTGCCTCTTGAGAGAAAAACATCTATTTCTGCTTTATTGACTATGCCAAAACTTTTGACTGTGTGGATCACAATAAACTGTGGAAAGAGATGGGAATACCAGACCACCTGATCTGCCTCTTGAGAAACCTGTATGCAGGTCAGGAAGCAACAGTTAGAACTGGACATGGGACAACAGACTGGTTCCAAATAGGAAAAGGAGTACATTAAGGGAAGGGTATGTATTGTCACCCTGCTTATTTACGATATATGCAGAGTACATCATGAGAAACACTGGGCTGAAAGAAGCACAAGTGAGAATCAAGATTGCTCTGAAAAATATCAATAACCTCAGATATGCAGATGACACCATCCTTATGGCAGAAAGTGAAGAACTAAAGAGCCTCTTGATGAAAGTGAAGGAGCAGAGTGAAAAAGTTGGCTTAAAGCTCAACATTCAGAAAACTAAGATCATGGCATCCAGTCCCATCACTTCATGGCAAATAAATGTGGAAACAGTGTCAGACTTTATTTTGGGGGTTCCAAAGTCACTGCAGATGGTGACTGCAGCCATGAAATTAAAAGACGCTTACTCCTTGGAAGAAAAGTTATGATCAACCTAGATAGCATATTCAAAAGCAGAGACGTTACTTTGCCGACTAAGGCTGACCTTCAACATGGGATAGCTCCTCTAGGCCCTCCTGTACCCATGCAGCCACGGCTCCTCGGGTTGCTCCTCCCGGCTGTCACCCCTGGCCTCGGGCGCGAGGTGGCTCTTCCCGGCTGCTGTCCGTGGCCTCCAGCGTGGGGTGGCTCCTCTGGCCTCCGCCCCTGGCCTCGGGCGCAAGGTGGCTTCTCCCGCCGCCCCTGGCCTCGGACGTGGGCAGTTCCTCTTGGCCATTCATGCACTGTCGCAGCCTGGCACTCTCGGCCGCTGCCCCTGACCTCGGACGTGGGGTAACCCCTTTGGACGCGTCTAGTGCGCCGGATTGGCAGCTGCCAGCGCCTAGTACACTGCGTCCTGTGCCTAGTGCGCAGGGTTGCAGCCGCCAGCACCTAGACAGTAATCAGCCACATGGTGGTCACAGAATCTTTATGTCCTCTCTGAATTACCTAGGTAGTAACATCTGACCCCATATCCTGATTGATTTCACAGATGCTTAACTCTCTACCAAATAGAAGAAGTTAACTGCTTGATGCCCATGAGTAGTAGCCCACAGAGCTACTGGAGCTCTAGGATTGATAATGTTAACCCCTGTGATGCCACCCTGGTTCCTCACCATCAATCAACCAGAGAATTGGGAGGATCACACATCCTTACTCCCCTCCCTCGATTGGCCTTTGAAAATGCTTTTATGAAATGCATCAGATAAATTTGGGTTTTCCGAGCACTAATTGCCCTGGACTATTTGTCTGGTGACTGCAGTAAACATGGTACTTTCCTTCATCCCAACCTGATGTCAGTAAATTGGCTTTATTGCATATGGGTGAGCAGACCCAAGTATGGTTTGGTAACATTATTAGTAACTGAATAATAAATAATAAATGTATATTAACAGCTAAAGTTTTTTGGACACCTTTAACAAAATCATAATTTTCTTTCTCAGAACACTCCTGTCACCATACAGATCATGAGAGTGAAAGAACTTAATGTGCTGTAGTAATTTGCATGTATGCTCTGTGGCTCAGTCATGTCAGACTCTTTGTGACCTCATGGACTGTATGTAGCCCACCAGGGTGCCCTGTCCAGAGAGTTTTCCAGGTGAGAATGCTGGGATGGGTTGTCATTTCCTACTCCAAGTGATCTTCCCATCCCAGAGATGGATCACACATGTCCTGTGTCTCTTGTTATGGCAGGCAGATTCTTTATCACTGAGCCACCTGGGAATCCTATAACAATTTATGTAATAATAAATTACCAGGAAGTCCCTGATGGTCCAATGGTTGGGACTCTGTACTGCCTTTACAGAAGGCCTGAGTTCAATCTTTGAAGGAGGAACTAAGATCCTTCAAGCCACACAGCACTGCCAAAAATAAAATTAATTAACCTTAGCAAGTTAATGAGTTGCAACAATTTAGTGGTTTCAAACCTACGCTAATTATTATTTTACAGTTCTGGAGGTCAGCAGTTCAAAATGAATCTTACTGAATGAAGATTAAGATATATTGGTAGGGCTGAGTTCCTTTTGCAGGCTTTAGGACGGAATATGTCTCCTTGTTTTTATAGCTTCTAGAGGTCACCTGCGTCCCTCAGCTCTGGCCTCTTGCTTCATCTACAATGCCATCAGCAGAGCATCATCAAATCTCTCCATGACTATGGCACTGCTATCTTCCTCTAATAAGGAGCTGTGTGACTAAATGTGACCAACCTAGGGAATCCAGAATAATCTCCCCATCTCAAGATCCTTAATTAATTACATCTTCAAAGATTATTTTTTATTTATTTTTTTTAGGTAAGGTAACAAATCCACATGTTTAGGGGCTTGGGACATGGTATCTTTGATGACGGGCATCCATTGTTTTGTCTACCACTTTTGTGTAAAGTCAAACATTTAACAAGCTAAAGATTTCTTACTTACATTGAGTTTATTTTGCTCCAAAGACTGTTGTTTTCTTGTCTCTTTCTTTGAGTATATTCCTCTTTCATCAGCTACATTAACCATCCATTCTGTTGTCAAAGTTAGAAAGGCCCAAGGGAAGCAGGGCAGAGGTAAACTGGGAGTAAATTTTCATGCCCTTTGTGCTCAGTCATGTCCAACTCATTGTGACCTCTGAACTATTGCCTGCCAGGCTAAAAATCCATGGGATTTTCAGGCAAGAATACTGGAGTGGGTTGCCATTTCCTTCTCCAGGAGATCTTCCCAACCCAGGGATTGAACCCAGGTCTCCCGCATTGTAGGCAGATCCTTTATTACCATCTGAGCCACCAGGGAAGTCCACTGCTCTATGTAATCACATCTCACTGATTATTTTATTTTTATATTACTCATTTAGACAGTCACTTCCGTTGGGTTTGTTGACTTTAAAAATAGTCACAGTCTAAAAGTTGAGAGTTATGTTTTATTTGGTGGGACTTTTTAGGACTTCAAGCCCAGGAGAGCAGCCCTGAGAGAACTGCTCTGGGGAGGTGAGGAGAAGGGCCAGGTTATACAGAAGTTTTACAACAAAGGGCAGGTAGTCAGAACATCCAAAGATTATTGTTAATTAAAGAAAACAAGAGATTCCAAGTTAAGGAATTTGATGTTTTTCTATGTCTGGGAGGATGCAAGAATCTGGGCTCAACTGAAATCATTCCTTTCAAATGTGGCTCAGCTCTCTGGGCCCAGTATTTTGTGTTTTAACATCTTGAGGTTCCTTGGAGTTCACCTTAGGAAGTGTGGCCGCAGTCTGACGGCGGTTAGAGGGCAGGGATTCTCCTCCTTCCTGAGTTCCCTTAGTGCTCACAGGCTCACACTGGACGGCTACAATCACTGACAACTGTGACGTTCTTGTTTACTGATCTGGCAGGAAATCTTCCATTTCTCAGGTGGTAATGTTGAGAGGGTAACAGGCAGGAAGGCCAGGAGTGTCCAAACGGAGGAAAAAGCCTGCAAGTGTCAGACATTTTATCTCTCTTAAGAGGCAGGAGGAAACAGACTNCTGAAACTCCAATACTTTGGCCACCTGATGTAAAGAACTGACTCACTGGAAAAGACCCTGATGCTGGGACAGAGTGAAGGTGGGAGGAGAAGAGGATGGCAGAGGATGCGATGGATGGATGGCATCACCAACTAAATGGACGTGAGTTTAAGTGAACTCCGGGAGTTGGTGATGGACAGGGAAGCCTGGCATGCTGCAGTCATGGGGTCGCAAAGAGTCAGACACGACTGAGCGACTGAACTGAACCCTCAAGTGGTCACTGGTGCAGCCTATTCATCCCACCACATTCCCCTGGCGAATTTACTCTCCAGGTCCTTACCTTACTGAAAGAACAGAATCAACAGAAAAAGACTTCTGCAAGTCTGTACCTGGACCCACCAATCTCCTTGAACTCCTGCTTGCTCTCCTATCACTGTGGCTGTGTGTCGAACAGACATCTCTCCATTCTCCTGTCTAAGGCTTACATCTACTCGGACGCCTGGGCATCACTGCTTTCCATCCACCTGAGGACATTAGGTTTACCAATGTCCCTTCTCTCATTTCATTTTCCACCTCTACTAGATCATTTCCATTAAACAAGCTTTAAAAATAACCAACCTCCCTTCATCCTTTATTTTCATTGAGCTATCATCCCATTTCTCTGCTCCCCTGTATAGAAAATTTCTAGAAGAGTCATCTATACTCATAAGTCATCTATCTTTGTTAAATCATGCTTTCTCTCGCTTTCTGTCCTGACCCAGTATTGTAACACAGCACACAGTAAGCTCAAGCCCTTAGCACAGAAGCAATTGCTGTGCACCATCACGCCACAGCCTGTTACCAGGCAACGGGTCTGGCCCAGCCATTGGTCAGTGCCTCAAGGGCNTTGAGACACATGTTAACTGGAGAGTCATTAGAATAAAAGGAGAACAAAGATGTACTACTATCAGCCAAGTCAAGTCCCACCATTTAGAATAACTACAAACAGAACTGGTAATCTGAGTCAAAGTATTTTCAGCGATACTGCAAAATTTAACCTTTATGTCATTCTAACTAAGTAAAACTCATTTTGCAGATAAGGAAAAGGAAGCTCAGAGAGGTTAAATAACTTCTCCAAAATTGCATAAATTATATGTGTCAGAAACACAGCTTGACTGAAGTCTTCTTTCGCATTCCTGCATTTTCCGTGGCATATTATCCCCAGGTAAATTCAGTAACTAAATGCCAGTTGCAGAAAAGGAATTCCTGCTATCTTATTAGCTGTAAGTGTTAACCGAGGCCTCCAGCAATCTCCTAATTGTTCCCAGCTGAACCAGTCACTAGCCTAAATGGATCCAGGTGGTTACACGTTGTCTCTGTCTCAGTCCTCAGCTGTAAAACACAGGCAAGATGGCTGTGAAGATGCGAGATGAGTAAAAAGGGCCCAGTGCTGTATTTGAAATTTGCCCAGTATACTCGCATTACAGTGGAGAACAGCTTTTTCCCAGTAAATGGAGCAAAGGGGAGGTGTATCCAGTAGCATCTGCCTTCTGCTTTCAACCCTGAAATGCCTTGCAGTAGCAAGACCAGGTGAGTGCTTACAGACTTCAGATAGATCTGCCTTTCTACCTAATGAGTGGGTTTTATGCCTCCTCAAATTCAGCAATTATTTATCTTACCTGAGAGGTCTTATCTTAGTAATGTTTCTTTTTGAGTCCTGGCTGATAAATGACATAGATTCCCAGTTTCTGCTTTGGCTTATCGTACCTGGCTTGGCTTTGGTGTGAGTCCCTGTCCCAGTTGAATTTTTGTCCTGAAAGACCAACCGAGACTCTAATCTGACCTGTCCAAAGTCTTCACTGGGTATTTTTATTGACTTGGCTTTTTGAAAGTCGCTTTCATGTGCATATTTCATGTTCCTATTTTATTATTACCTTTCTCAAAGCACCTTCTAATCTTTATTTGACTTTGTGAAGTCATATTCTGATCACTTTCAATCTCACCCAAGCCATGTAGGTATCATAGATATTTGTCTTGACATTTTTAGACATTTACCCTTTTATCTCCCCTAAATACTGTTATGAGCAAATTTATACCAGGAAAGCATTCCAAATCTGCCTCTTGTTTAGTCTTTTTTTTCCCTCTTCCTTTCTACAAATTGCTTTGTCATTTTTGTTTTCTTTCTTTTTTTGCAGCAGAAACTTCCCAATTTGTCAGTCACCTTCATTTAACTTCTTATGTCTCTCACTGTAAAACATTTGAAGTACTTTGTGTGAGAAACCCTAGTTAAGTTGAATAGCATGACCATCGGGGCACCGCAGCATTTGGCTGAGGCATGTGCATGTGGGAAGCTTCTCAATCTCTTCAAATCTTGTTTATTTCCCCAAACCCTGTGAAGTAACTAATGAACATCAAGAAAGAATCAGTAAAATCTACTTAATGTAATCTCTTGATTTCTTATTAAGGTTGCATTATCCCCTCCCAAGAAGAAAAAAGTAGGGTGGTAGTGTCATATTTTCGGAAAACTAAATCAGAGATTTCCAGAGTTTTGTTCTGAAAGCAATAGAAAGATCTACTCAGTTCTCATCTCTGCTGCCTCTCGCCAACACAGTGGACCTGAGAAAAGCTTCCCACTGGTTGAGTTTGTATGAGAAATGCCAGTTACTTGGACCTTGAGCCCAACTTGGGAACAAATCTCAGATGTCTTTTTAAAAAAAAGGAATTAAATGTCAACTTGTATTAAGTCTTTGTGTGAGTCTTAACCTTGGTGTTAAAGGTCACACTTCTCTTGTTTGGGTAGAAAAGCATGCCACTGAAAGCATCTTTAAAAAAAAAAGCCAAGCCGAGAGCCTGTGCTGGAATGCAGAGGTCGGTATATGAGGGACTGAAGAGCTGTCTTTAGTGACTGAGTAGAACGTAAATTATTTAGATTTTTTAGATTTGTTTCTTCTGTCTTTCGGCCACCATGGGCAGAGCCAAAGGAAAAAAGGGGGCATTTTTCCACATCTGGAAAAATGTGGCAGGTCAAGGTAGAGAGAGGTCTAGCTCTGTACCCTTTCGACTGGGGTCAGTGGACCCCAGGATCAGTGATATTTAATAACCAATCAGAAAGGTTGAAGTTTCCCATTTCTGCATTTAAATTCCTACATATTATACCTGGGTCTTTAGTGAAGTTTCATTAATCACCATATCCTGGTTTCAGCCATGCTGATGGGGAAAGGATGCTTGGGTGAAATGAAACATATTGGAGGTGGGGGGTCCAGTGTGCAGAGAGAGGCAGTCCCCACGGGAAGAGAGCACAGAGCCATGGGACACAGGAGACAGGATGGATTTGAACAGCATGTATTATCATTCCTAGAGGATTTGTAGAACTGCTTGCAAGGAACTTGGGAGAAAAACTGCTAGATTTTCTATAGCTGTATAGGATGGGGTGAGACTGTTAGCCAGCTCTTGAAAAATATACTTAATGCTGGAGACACGAGGACTTTTAGATTGTACTCACTAAGTCCTTTTTATTTGTACGGCAGTGGGTTTCTTTAGCCGATATGACTCTTTAGAGATCTGATATATGGAGATATATTACTCTTCCTTCTTTACTCTCTTGATAATTCTGCATATCTGCTGTACTTTCCTTGCAGTCTCACCTCTAACAGGATCTTTATCTGTGTTTCCACTGTACATGTTTGGATTCGCAATTCAGCCAGGTAGATCCCTCAAGGAGAAATCCAAAGGAGAGACAGAGAAGGGGTAGAAAAAAATAAAGGAAAGTAAAGGAGGAGAGAGATGGAGGATGGGAAGATGAAGCAAAGTAGTATTCTAAACTGTTGCTGAGGCTGGTTTATGCACTGAACACTCTTAGCATCTCTGGAGTTGAGACAAGCCATCAGCATCATCTAATTTAATTCACTGTAACCGACTGTCACATGACAGTGATGTGGTCTTAAGAGACAACCTTTCTGTTGGGCTGTTTCATTATTCAGAAGCCAGTGGGGACTGATTCAAAATGTCGCTCCAAAGAGTCATGTCACTCTTAGATAAAGGACACACACACAGATGGATATGGTGACACATGCCTTTACTCTCCAAAATGTCTAAGCACAGTCACTGGGTCATGCACAGCCCCTTTGTCCCAACTCCATTGCTCCACCATCTAACAATTAGCTAATATGTACTAAACACTTACTAAACACCCAGCCTTGGGCTCCCTGCTTTACCTCTGTCGCTTCATCCCACCTACAACCACTGAGGGAGGGTGTGCTATAATTATTCATATTTTAAATGAGAAAATCAAGGTTTAGAGAGATTCTGAAACTTGTTCACTGTCCCAAATCCTATGTTAAGGAGTGAAGACTCACGGCCAACCTGTACTGCTAACGCTGTCTTCCTCCTGCCATGTTTTCTGCTGCCCAGCTCCAGTGACCTCTTACCTTCCTCCTTCTCTTAATTCCCTTGCATGTGCTTTGCTCACCTCAGCTGGGCTCTAATTTTTCAGATTGCTGCCTTGAGTGCCTGAAACAGGGCACATTTTACACATCTGAACTTCATCCTGCTGATTGATATGGGGTTGGCCAAAAGGATCATTTAAGTTTTTCCATATGATCTTATGGAACCACTTGGCCAACCCAAAGAGTGTTTTCTCTCCAAAGAGTTTCTGGGTGCCATCAGCAGGCATCTGCCCACCTTCCATCTCTCATCAGTGTTGATGTGTTCAGGGAAGGAAAAACCTCATTAATAGACTCAAAATCTGGAAATCTAAGGACATTATCAAAACTCTTCCCCAGTATGGTGGTTCTTCAGATGGAGCAGTTTATTTAAATCCTTTGGGCATCTATTTCTTCATCCGTAAAATGAAGCAGACATATTGCCTACCACAGTAAACTACCCTGTGGAACCAAGGAGATGGAACAAGAAAAGTTGTAGACTTATGCCTGACCTAAAAGTATGTGCTCTAGAAATTTTAGCTATTATTAATTAGAGAATGTTTTTAATCTCCATTTAGCAGAAGAAGAAACTAAGATCCAGAAATGAGGTTTCTTGCCTCAAATGGTACAGTCTCCTGGGCAGGAATAAAGGCTTTCATTCACTAAGCATTCCCTGCACATCTGCTGCTGTGTGTTAGGCTCTCAGGTATATGCTAGGGATACTCAGATTAATATGAACTTATATTGCATTCACCTTTTCTAGTGTGACACATTTCTCTAAGTATGCATGAATACTCTCAAAGGGGAAAATGCTGAGGATCCTAGAGAAAAGTTGTCATCTCAAGGTCAAATGGCAGATGCTGTAGACAGTGTGTATAGAGTACTAACTCAGACACCCTAACGCCTAAGCTGCTACCCATTTCATCCCACTAAGCTGCCTTCAGCTGAATGTAATTAGGAAAGCATATCTTTGGAAAACTAATACCCCTTATACAATGTATTCTAACATCAACTATAAATTATTCTCTCCATCAGTGCAGGAAATTGGGTGTTGACTGTGTTTAAGTTACAACCAAGAATTGATTTAAATTCTACTTGAGAATATCATTTAGGCCTCCCTTAAAAATAAGTCTTAGGCCAAGAGTTTAGAAAACTTGGTGATAGTTTAGTTTGCTCCTAGTTACATTGCTGCCTGAGCTGAATGAACAGGTTTTTGTTTTGTTTTGTTTTTCCGGTACAAGTGGGATGTATGTGCATGTGGGGAGGGGCTGGTTGGGAAGGTGCATGTTAAGTTGCTTCAGTTGTGTCTGACTCTTTGAGACCCTAGGACCCTCGCCCAGCTGGCTCCTCTGTCCATGGGATTCTCCAGGCAAGAAGACTGGAGTGGGTTTCTGTGCCCTCCTCCAGGGGATCTTCCTGACCCAGGGATCAAATCAGCGTCTCTTATGTCTCCTTCATCAGCNTATGTGCATGTAGGGAGGGGCTGGTTGGGAAGGTGCGTGTTAAGTTGCTTCAGTTGTGTCTGACTCTTTGAGACCCTAGGACCCTAGCCCAGCTGGCTCCTCTGTCCATGGGATTCTCCAGGCAAGAAGACTGGAGTGGGTTGCTGTGCCCTCCTCCAGGGGATCTTCCTGACCCAGGGATCAAATCAGCGTCTCTTATGTCTCCTTCATCAGCAGGCAGGTTCTTTACCACTAGCACCACCTGGGAAGCCGGGTTGGAGAGATAAGGAGTGAAAATTAAGCCAGGATGTTTATATGCTGCCTTTCCTACTAGCACTGTCTTTATACTTTATTATTTGATTTTATTCTTAGTTCTTTGAGGTATCACCACTTAATAGGGAATTTTCATACCCAAGGAACACAAGAGGACTCATCTATATCCACTGGGAATGTGCTGCTTCTTAGGCTGCCCAGGTGTTACACAGGGGTTCCCAGCTCTGAGGAAAGGGGCAGAGTGCGTGGCTTCAGGAGTAAATCAGCAGGGAGGGGCCTTTCTGTCTCTTGTCTCCACTTCCTCTTCTGGCTCTGCGGCTCTCATCCTGGGGGACTTGACATGAGACGACGAGCGGAGACAGAGTTGAGAAAGATGACCCTAGGTAACGTGAGGTTGAAAGAGAAAGGAGGAGACGTGGAAATGTGACAGTTTGCTAATTCAGCGGTGAGAGATCCACAGTAATAGTCAGCATGGCTCCCATATTGAGTGCCTACCCTCTGCCAAGCATTGTTCAGAAGTTATTTCTCATACTTGCAACAAGTAAAGTATGATATCTGCCTTTTAGTGATGAGGAACTGGAGATTCAGAGAGGTTAAGTAATTTACCCAAGATTAAACAGTGTATGTCAGGGCTTAGATTTAAATTCATATCTGTCTCTAAAATCTATACAGTTCATACATGCTATGCTGGGAAATGTTATGAAAGGATATAGAAAGTCAGGCTTCCCTGGTGGCTCAGAGGTTAAAGCGTCTGGAATGTAGGAGACCCAGGTTCGATCCCTGCGTCAGGAAGATCCCCTGGAGAAGGAAATGGCAACCCATTCCAGTACTCTTGCCTGGAGAATCCCATGGAGGGAGGAGCCTGGTGGGCTACAGTCCATGGGGTTGCAAAGAGTCGAACATGACTGAGCGACTTCACTTTCATATAAAATCAATATTTTTCTCAGTTACTGTCTGTATTCAAAACTCAAAAATAAACTTATTTCCTCCTCTGTAAAACAAAGAGATTTAGGTTCCATCTAGAAGCATAATTTTAGACGAACCGAAGCTTAACACCCTTTGACATCTGCCTTGGCAAAGAACACGTTATAATGTTCCAAAAGAAACCTCATCTAATTCTCAGTAAATAAAATCTTTGGATAAACAGAATAAATAAGATAAGCACAAGAGCCATGCAAGATTCTGCAAGTGCAGATAAATAACTATAAGTAGAAAAGTAAATTTCAATTTCTTGAGATTTATGAAGCCCAAGAACTAAAATAGAGATAGATCTTTGGATGTCGTGGCCTGACAATAAATCACAAAGAGGAATGGCTGGGAGAGATTTTTTTTTTTTTAGTCATTATTCAAATGCATCTACTTCACCTTCATGTCCCCAAGTCATCTTCCAGGCTCGGCTTAAACATGGTCAGCAATGTGGAACACACCATTTATGAAAAATTTTGCATTGAGCTCAACTCACTACCATGATAAATCATAGACAATAGAGTCCCTAAATAATTCATTTTAGTTGAGCAGTGTTATTCATTTGGCAACATCTCTGGATTCCTAACAAACTGAAATAAAGAGGAGAAAAGTCTCAAACATTTCAATGGAATGTTTTCAAGATAATGTATAATCAGAATAATTAATGCAAGTGCAAATGTGATATTAGTTTCTATATACATTTACCTTGTAAAATGAATCATAATTGTAATGTCAAAGCTTGCCATTGAAAGAAAGGGACAAAAAGTCTCTTGACAATTTTGTTTTTCCAATAGGATCTAGGCAAAATACTTAGGGTTAGTGTTTTCATAAGATTTAGAATCAAAAGTATTTTTTAGGCTCTAGCTTTTTCATAAAAAAAGCCACCTTTTCTTGGATGTATTGGTTTGGCAGACAGAGTGCATTATCTGTAATCAAATGACTAAACATACTTGGACAGTGTAGAAGGAATGTATTTCCTGAATGTTATACATTGAATGGAGCCCCCTCAAAATTCTCATGTTTAAGTCTTATCCACAGTGTGACTATGTTTGGAAATAAGACCTTTAGAAAATAGTTAAAGCTAGATGAAGTCATAGGGTGGAGCTCTGATCTGATGAGATTAGTGTATTTATAAGAAGAGTTATCAGGAAGCTTGGTTTCATTCCTACTCCCCCAACCCCCAAACACACACACACTGAAGAGGGCCATGTGAGTACCCAGTGAGAAGGTGGCCATCTCTACACCAGGAAGAAAGCCCTCATAAAAAACAGAGTGCTGTCCAACTTTGATCCTGGACTTCCCAGCCTCTAGATCCATGAGCAAATTAATTTCTATTGTTGAAGCCAGGCAGGCTGTGATATTCTTGTTATGGCAGCCCAAGCAGGGTATCATTGTTCATCATAGATTATATATTTTCTCATAGGGTTGCAATATAGTCAAAGACCTCCTCCTGTTTACTTCTTTGGCCGCACACATCTTCCCATTCTCCGTCTATACCATTCTTCCCCTCCCACATCACACTGATATATATATTTTTAAACTTTTTGGTGTATAGTTGATTTACAGTATTGTGTTAGTTTCAAGTGTACAGCAACATGATTCAGTTTTGTATATTGTTGTTTGTTGTTGTTCAGTAACTAAGTCGTGTCTGACTCTTTGCCAGCCCACGGCCTGCAGCATGCCAGGCTTCTCTGTTCTTCACTATCTCCTGGAGTTTGCTCAAACTCATGTCCACCGAGTCTGTTGCCCCCTTCTCCACCTGCCCTCAATCTTTTCCAGCATCAGGGTCTTTTCCAATGCTTAGCTTTCTGCATCAGGTGGCCAGAGTATTGGAGCTTCAGCATCAGTCCTTCCAATGAATATTCAGGGTTGATTTCCTTTGGGATTGACCGATTTGATCTTGCTGTCCAAGGGATTTGCAAGAGTTCTCTCCAGCACTATAGTTCGAAAGCATCAATTCTTTGGTGCCATATATTCATTTTTTTCAGATATAGGTTTTTCCCATGTAGGTTATTACAGAATATTGNGGGATTGACCGGTTTGATCTTGCTGTCCAAGGGATTTGCAAGAGTTCTCTCCAGCACTATAGTTCGAAAGCATCAATTCTTTGGTGCCATATATTCATTTTTTTCAGATATAGGTTTTTCCCATGTAGGTTATTACAGAATATTGAGTAGAGTTCCCTGTGCTATACAGGAGGTCCATGTTGATTATCTATTTTATGTATAGTAGAGTGTATGTTAATCCCAATCTCCTAATTTATCCCTCCCCCAACATTTCCTCCTGGGGCAACCAGTCCATTCTGGAGATCAACCCTGGGATTTCTTTGGAAGGAACGATGCTAAAGCTGAAACTCCAGTACTTTGGCCACCTCATGCGAAGAGTTGACTCACTGGAAAAGACTGATGCTGGGAGGGATTGGCGGCAGGAGGAGAAGGGGACAACCGAGGATGAGATGGCTGGATGGCATCACTGACTCGATGGACATGAGTCTGAGTGAACTCTGAGAGATGGTGATGAACAGGGAGGCCTGGGGTGCTGCAATTCATCGGGTCGCAAAGAGTCGGACACGACTGAGCGACTGAACTGAACTGAACAATTAATTTGTTTTTGAAATCTGTAAGTCTGATTCTATTTTGTAAATAAAATCATTTAAAAAATTAGATTCCATATATGAGTGATATCATATGGTATTTGTCTTTATCTGTCTTGCTTCTGTTCTTGACTTCCAGTCAGACTGAATTATTCTAGTTCCCTAGATCCATACTTTTGGCTTTCTCACTCCCAACCACAGATACACTCTCCGTAGTAATCAGCATGATCATTTGAAAAATCAAATACAAGTGTAAGCCCTCTGTCTGACCTTCACTGGAACTTGAGTGCACTTTGGGTTCAAGCCAAAATCTTTCAGCTGAGCCTCTGGCCCTGCAAGCCAGATTTGCTTCCTGCCTTTCCCCTCATCTTGCCCTGTGACTCAGGAACTCCCTGCTCTATCCACACGAAGCTCTCAAGTGTCTCTCCTCTCTGTCTCCTAGGTCTAGCGCTCCTTTGGCTACATAAATAGAAATAAGGCACGCTATTCTTACCTTCTGAAGAGATGATTTTTCCCTTGTACTTTTCCTTCCTGGCCCACATCACTGTTTTTTCCCTGATGTTTTGATTACTCTTGGGCTTCCCATTCAGTTGAAAATTCAGAGGCTGTGTAAACTAGTCTCCACTGTGTTCCAAGGGTATCACCCAAAGTCTGGCATATTATCATTAGTTTAATAAATATATGCACTTGATTAATTGGTCTTACATCCTCTGGTCTCTCCTCTCTATCTTAACCTCCCAAACATCCTTTAGGTCTTATCTCAGAGAACATTCTTGCAAAGCCATCTGTCCTTCTCCCATGTTAAAACTTTTTTCTTGCCTCTTAACATTTTCCTGTTTGCTTAACTATCCCTTCCACTAAATTCTGATCTAAGGGAGTGGACCATACTTGACATTTTTGTATCATCAGACTAAGTGGGGTGCCTGGCACTTAGCAGGACCTCAAAAAATCACTTCAAATGTTTGAAGTACAGAGTGCAGTACTATCTACTGGTTATTTGCTAGCATGCCAATTGTTTTAAAAAACACCCTAAGTTCTGCTTCTTAAAAAAGATGCCTTCGTGTATGTGGGTCTGGGCTGTGTTTGTGTCTGTGTCTGAAGGAGAAAGCTGACACTGACTGGAATGAGTCCTTGATGTTTTCTGTGGCTTCAGCACCCCTGTTTAAAGAGGCAAAGGCAGCTGCTCAGCATGTCTGTAAGGTGCTCCTCTGGATGGCTTTATCCTAACTGAATTGCTTTATTCGTTTGACCTTACCTTGCTATGCCGAATGCCTCCCAGAGATTAGCTATGGTGTCTTCATTAGCTTTTGAGAATATGAATAACTTTGGCATTGCCTGGCAGGAGTTACCCTCTTCACATTCTCCCTGAGGTAATAAAAATGGGGAAGCTATTTTAGGGAAGAATGTGGACGGGGATTGATCTTTTCAAATGGAGAACAGAATAGTAGAAAACATACAGGGTATCTTCTTAGTCCATAGCACACCCTATATGCCCTCTGTCCATGGAGTATAGAGACAGGTGAAGGGTGCTGCTGTTTTCCTGTTTATGTTATAAAAATTCCTTCTCCTGGATGGAAGTGATCAGACCAAGAATGTGTTTGACCCATGTGTGGTTAATTCCAGTTCCTTTCCTAGAAGTTTGGCATTAGCACTTTCAAATACTGCTCATCTTTCTTCTTACTTGAGTTGAGGAGACGCAAACCGAAAGACTACAGAACAGGCATTTTGCATCATGCACTGGGAAGGAAGAGGAAGCAGGTCTGTCAAGAGGAAAGATTGAAAGAGACACTTCTCAGCAGGGATGAAAAATGATGTGGCTGCAGAGAGGTGGAGATAACTACATTGATGGGGCTGAGATAGAGGTACCTCGGTCAATTACTGGAGAGTTTAACATTTGTCGGCGTGTTTTCTTGTTTCCATCCTCTTTTAAGATTGGACTCTCCATGCTGCTTATAATATGGGACACCCACTTACTTCCTTCTAAGTTGCTTCCTTGACTTCATATAGTTTGAGTGGATTTTCTTTACTTGAAGCCAAAAGTACTTGACCAAAGCACAGATTTTATAGCAATATTGAGTATCTAGTCACTGAAAAGTGACTTCAAAAAAATGTAAACAAAATCTCAAATAGAACTAAGGAAACAAGACCTACAGAAAAATGAAGGGAAGTGGAAACTGATCATGATCTTTGACTCACTTGAACTGCTACGAGAATTTTCTATCCTTCTCTAGGCAAGAAAGAGAATCAAAGTTTATAGACTGGCATGGTATTTGTTTCTCTACATTGTCATAGAAAAGTCAGCAAGTGACTAGAAAGCAAGGCTCCAGACTGTGTAGAAAATCAAATTATTGATAATTTATTGGTTAAATTACTGAAAGAAGTACTTGTGTCCCAGACCCAAACACAGTTTGCCTACCCTACCTAATCCTCCCTATTTTTGAGTCACAAAGGATTTTTGTTTTTAGACTCCAAAGTCAATTGAGGACACATGTTTTGCAATAAATGAGATGTGAACACACTTGTACCTTCAGAAATAAACTCCAATATATTATGCAAATGTAAAAAGCATAACTGAAGTGTTAAGGCTGCCTCTTTAAACTGGCTTATTAGCTGGTTCTACAGCTTGATCTTGGGGCTTCCTCAGTGGCTCAGGGAAAAAGAATCCGCCTGCCATGCAGGAGATTCAGGAGATGTGGGTTCAATCCCTGGGTGGGGAAGATCCCCGTAAGAGGGTATGGCAACTTACTCTGGTGTTGTTGCCTGAAGAATCCTATGGACAGAGGACCCTGATGGGCTGTGTTCATGGAGTCTCAGAGTCGAAAACAACTGAAGTGGCAGCACAACAGCACAGGACACCTTGATCTCCATGCTGTGCTGTACCATTTTGAGTAACAGTAGAATCATTACAAAAAATGTAGAACTAAGGCCCTATTTTATGAAGAGTTATCCTTTAAATCTATCCACACTGTAAGTTTAAAGAAGATATCATGTAACTGCAGTACTTTATAGTCAACCTTGCAATGCAGACATTTTCCTGTGAGGATCTGTGTAGCCCTAACTGTTAATATTTAATGCTGGTAGTGACACACAGCAGCTACCATTTGTGGAGAGTCGACTGTGCGCTAGGCACGTACAAAGGGCTTCATGAATAGTTCACCCAGGACACTCAACAACCCTACGTTCCTAGGAGGAACATAAATTTTTTTTTTTTTTAAGAAAGCAGTACATAAATAAGAGAGGAAAGAATATATTTAGGTGATTTATTTGTACATGTAGATTTAAACCAGCCTTCATTCTTAACAAATCATTACAATATATAAAATACAGGTAAGACTAAGAAGCAAAATGGCACCTGGTCCTTTTTTTTTTTTTTTTTTTGAAGTCTAGTTGATTTACAGTGTTTTGTTAGTTTCAGGTGTACAACGAAGTAATTGAAATAATATATCTATATA
The DNA here is from genome assembly GCA_006410875.1 of Neotragus pygmaeus. NCBI lineage: Eukaryota > Metazoa > Chordata > Mammalia > Artiodactyla > Bovidae > Neotragus > Neotragus pygmaeus. Next base: position 396,158 of record SJYV01055723.1, read on the forward strand.
GTGAGTGAGTGAAAGTCACTCAGTTGTGTCCAACTCTTTGTGATTCCATGGACTATACAGTCCAGGGAATTCTCCAGGACAGAATATAAAGTGGGTAGCCATTCCCTTCTCCAGGGGATCTTTCCAACCCAAGGATCGAACCCATGTCTCCTGCATTGCTGGCAGATTCTTTACCAGCTGAGCTACCAGCGGTAGGGTTTATTTACATACCCCAGCGTTCGTGTGTGTGTGTGTGTGTGTGTGTGTGTGTGTATACTTTTAAGGATTCTTCACCCCTTTTGCTCTCTCTGTTATACAAAGGTCCTTTTTGATTATCTATTTTATATATGGTGGTATATATATGTTAATCTCAAACTCCTAGTTTATCCCTCCCACTCCTTTCCTCTTTGGTAACCATAAGTTTTTTTTTTTATGTCTGTAGATCTATTTCTGGTTTATACATAAGTTCATTTGTATCATTTTTTTAATCTTTCACACTTGCGTGATATATGATATTTGTCTTTCTCTGGTTTATTTTACTTAATATGATAATGTCTAGGTCTATTCATGTTGCTGCAAATGGCATTATTTCATTGTTTTTTATGGCTGAATAATATTCCCATTTTCTGTGTATGTATCTATTAATTATATCACATCTTTTTTATCCACTTTTCTGTTGATGGGTGTTTAGGTTGATTCCATGTTTTAGCTACTGCGATAGTGCTGCTATAAACCTTGGTGGCTCCTGACACACTTAAAATAGATTTTGGTATAAAGCTTGATGGCAAATCTTAGAGCAACTGTATACAAAAAAAGGATTTCAAAGATTTAAATCCCATGTTTACTAGAAACTAGTGAATTCTCAGGGCCTCCCTAGTACAATACTTAAGTCTTTCTTTATTGAAAAAAANGATGGGGTGAGTGGTGGGAGGGAGGTTCAAGAGGGAGGGGTTATATATATCAGTTTAGTTCAGTTCAGTCACCCAGTTGTGTCCGACTCTTTGCAACCCCATGAATCGCAGCATGCCAGGCCTCCCTGTCCATCACCAACTCCCGGATTTCACTCAGACTCACATCCATTGAGTCAGTGATGCCATCCAGCATACCAATGGCTAATTCATGTTGATGTATGGCAGAAACCAACACAACATTCTCTAAAGCAATTATCCTCCATTTAAAAATAAATAAAAAATTTAAAAAGTTAACCAGGGGAAGAAAGAAGGTCTGGGTCTGTGCTTAGAGGAATATCAGTGCAATAGTGTAGAAAATGAGAAAACTGTTGGAGCTGCAAATATTTCAGTTTTAACAGGAGTTTAGAGCTAAATGGAAGGAGAGGGAAATGATAAGACTGGAGAGATAAGTATTAACTATATCAGTGACTTGTCCACCTACCAAGGCTTAAGGATGGGCTCAGTGACATGACTCTACACATTCAAGTCTCTGCCTCCTAGCCTCCTTATGGATTATTTGAGCTGAGTATTTAAGTTTCAGATATAATTTTCAATGTCATCCTTATGTTTTTCCCAGAGTTATACTTTTAACTTCCTTAGCAATAATGGTTTGTCTTAGCATCTCCCCAAGCAAGAACTTTTCTTCTGAAGTGTGTCAACATGGTCTTATTTCCAGTGTTTTCCATTTTTGATCCATTTTGGTAGCTATATCTTCCCTGTTGTGTTATACTTACTTTAGATTGATAAAGTATTGTTAACTCATGGATCCATCAATCTTTCTGAGAGATTCTGTCCCAAGGGCCAGTGCAAATCATCCATAAAAACAAGCCAAGGATTAACTTTTTTCTGATCTAAGCTGAAAGAATTTATCCCCTAAAGAAAACATAACTTGTCCATATTCAACAGGGTGTACAATTCTTTCCTATTGGTGAAAAATGTGTGGTCATATCCCTTCATGATTTATAAGCCAGTCTCGCTAGTAGCCATTGTAGAACTTACTTTGAATTAAAAATATGATATTATGGAGCTATTTATAACTGATCAAAATTATGCCAACGGTTTCTGTGTGTTGACATAATATGAGGGGCTCAATTAACTAGTCTTCACCTGATGGTAATTATGAAGAAAAAAAAAAGTCTAACATTTTAGTTTCTCTGAGTTCAGCAGCTAGGAATGTCAGTTTTTATTTTTTTATTTTTTTATTTTTACAGTCAGTTTTTATTTTATTTTATTTTTTAACTTTATTTTACTTTACAATACTGTATTGGCTTTGCCATACATCGACATGAATCCACCACAGGTGTACACGAGCTCCCAATCCTGAATCCCTCTCCCACCTCCCACCCCACAATGTCTCTCTGAATCATCCCCTTACAAAAGGAATGTCAGTTTAAAAAAAAAATATTTTCCAAAGGATATGAAGAAATTTAGAAGTGGAGGAAGAAATTCTGACAAAAGCATTATTATTTTCTTTACACAGAATCTTCGCAATACCTATTGTAAGTAGGTGATAGAAATTTCCAGCAAAATTGTTCAAGCCTTTTTCATTCTTAAAATGATGAAAAGGGTATTCTACTTTAGTTGGTCTTAAGACTTTTTCCCCTTCTTCTGCATTTGATTTGAATATGCATAAATTCTGTGCCCTTTGCTCTTGAATCATTTTAAAATTTCTTGCTTTTCTTGAATCTAGCTAGGGTAAGGATGGAGGAGTCATTCATTCTTGTAGTTGAATTGTGAATAAATGTTTCTTGTTGAATAATCAAAAAATGAAAAGTGGTAAAATGTAGAGAAAATGTTCAGTGAAATGTTATTGTATACATGTTATATGCAATAACATGTATATGTAATGTTATATACAATAACCACTACTTCTATTTGCAGAACACTGTGATAATATTAGAACAATTTAGTGTATACTGGCACTTTAAACTTCATTTGTGGATGAGGAAAATCATGAAAAGAGATCAAGTATTGCATAATACATACATCACTCAGAGTGAGAGAGCCTGGCTACCTCATAACTACTTCATCTTTCTCTCTGAAAACACTATCAGTGTAGATTTTCCAGCTTTCTTTTATTCTTGGCTGTGGCCATGATATTGAGTTCTAGCCGATGCACTTTAAAAAAAATGAAGAATACCACTTCTAGGTTGGACTTGTAGTTAATATCCCAACACAATCCTCCAAGCTTCTTTCTCCTTCTACCATAAATTCTGGAAGCTATTTTTGAGAATGGCAAAAATCACAATACGAGTGAGCCTCAAAACTTGAATCACTGCTTGGAGGATAGCCATTAACCAACCAGGAATTATAGTTTTGGTCTTTTAATAAGAGAACAGTATACTTCTTTGTATTGAACCACTGAGATCTTGGGGGTTTGTTTATCACGGCAACTAGTGTTACCCTAACCAATACATGCAGATAGTAACTGAGGGAAATAAAATTTGAATCAAGGTATTCCTTGTCCCAAAGTTCTTAAATACTTCTCAAGCTGTCAGACAATACAGTGTCTCTAGTATGTTACCTCTGGGACTGTTGTAATGGGGATACTGTGTGGAAACTAATTATCTGAACCTTTGGCAATATATTTTCCAACCCTCAAGCTCAATGCTGATTCCATCCAGGAGGTGCATTATTTTCCCCTCTCTAGGAATTCAGAATTGTATAACATATGATATGCCTAATGGATTACAAAATGGTGCAATGACAATGGCTGCTTGCCTATTTATGACAACTTGCTTACTGATTTAGTGGTTTCTTTGATTAAGGTCATTTTTAACAACTGCAGTCAAAGAAGCTTAAATTATCTGGGCTTCACTGACTAAACAGAAGCTATTATTTGTCATCTGGCTCTATGGAACCTAGGAACTTGTGCATTGGAATTTGGTGAGATAAAAGGAAAATAAATTCCTCTTTGAGATGCATTCTTGATGACTGGGAATAATAAAAATCAATAAATAATATAAATCATCTAATCATCTGTTTAGATGGCACAAACCATTTATTCTAGGACTTTGGTCCAAAAGACTTTTTTAATGGAAATCTATCTCATCAGGATCAAAAAAAAAAAAAAATGAGTTGCAGTTGGGCTTACTGATATATTTCAACATCATAGATAATTCCTTTCTGCCACTCAGTCCCTTGAACTCTGAATAAAATACTTTGCCACTGGTGTTCAAGAATAAATGCTGTATTTACAAGGCTATTGACAACTCTGTTCTGTTCATCTTTGATCTACTTGTTTCTCAAAGGTATAAAATGGCGAGATAATATCTTGTCACTCTGGGGTAATGTATTGTTTTGAGCTGCCATATGAAAATTCTTTGGGATATACCAACAGGACTAAGACTGGGTGAAGTAAAAAGCACTTTTTATTTCAATATTTTAGTTAGTAAGAAAATCTTTCTACCCAAAAAAACTTCTCCATCTGCTTTTTGGTGCTGGAAGTAGTTTAATAAACTATAAAATCAGAATCTGAAAGACATAAAATTCCCCCTTGGATAGGAAATGAAGGGACCAAAACGTAGATTTCCTGGAAATGAATTATTTCAGAGCTTTTCCTGAGACCAAAAAGAAAGATGATAGCACAAGTCCACAGAGAAGGCAAAAAGTTTGAAAAGAAGAGGTTGAGAGCTCACCAAACTTAATTTCCTCTACTTCTCTGCTCTTCCCTGGGCCAGTTTATTTGTAATCATATTTCATCTCCATGAATGTATGCAAAAAAGTAGAAATAAAATTCAATAGCATCTTTTGGTCATGATTATGTTGCATGAACATATTTTTATATCCTTAATAGACCTTTTAAAGCCAAAAAATCTGAATATAAAAGCTTTTTAAAAGCTTCAAATTGATGGTAATAACTCATTTACAAACTTAGTTGGTGGTACTGTCTCATTTATAACTCATTTCCATGGTATATGTGTGGGCCTCACCTTTAATATGCAGAACACTTGGTTTGAATTGAATTTCTCTGTGCTTATTAATCACATACAATATTGGGAATGGAACCTCAAAACAACATTGCCTCCCAGAGAGTGGCTTGTTCACAGCTGCCCAGAATTCATTATTCAGTATTAAAATACAGCTTGTGAAACTATTCCTCTATGTTCATCCATTATGTCTGATATTTCAAAATTTATATCTTACTACTTGAGATATTTTGTAATAGCTGTGTTCTTATTGACCTAATTTGTTCTTCACTGGTAGGAAAAATGACTGAAGAACAAGATGATGAGAATAAATGAAAATGGATTTATCTTAGGTCACACATGTGTTTCATATTCCTTTTTTGGGAAGGACTGTAAGAAAGGCAATAGCAGAGGTGAGTATAGGGCTAAGAAGAAATGTTTTCCTCTTCTCATACATCAGGGGAATCCTTTCTCACATTCTTCCTTTAAAAACCAAGAAGGGGGGATAATTTGGTCAGATTACAAACCATTTGTTGGGCATCATTCACCAGGAAGGAATTGGAGGCACCTTGTGCCTTCATAGAAGCTGGATGCTGTGAGGAGTTTCTCCAGAAACCACCACTTCTAGGGTTTTAGCACCATCTCAAAGGAATACTTGGATTTACGTTTTGCCATTTGTAGTTCTACTAAGAACCTCATAAAAAGAAGACCAGCTATAATTTGGGGCAGAATTATGGCATTCTACAATCCCTTGACCAAAATGCCATCTAATACACCCCTCTTCCACCAACAATTCAAATGCCATTCTTTGAGAATAACGTATAAATAAATGAAAGTCATACTTATTGCACTGATGAGATGAAAATTTGACAAAGCAACAGATATCGAAGCTGTCATATTTTTAGCAGGCTAGGATGTTGAGGAAATAACAAATTCTGTGTATAGATTGCCTTTGTTTATACCAGCTGAATTTCTGGAATGCATTCTTAGATGCAAATGCAATGTTGCCCTAGATAAAATCAGTAACTTTTGTGCATTTTATTTAGCTTCATTTCTATATCCGGGTAACACCACCAAAGCTTTTAGTCAGAAGACTGAAGAGGGTAGACATGATTTATGTAATTAGAAGAATCGTATTCACTTTCCATGGGACACATGCAGTTAAGCCTAGCTTTGTCATTATGTTGTTTTGATGTTTTAACAGAGCATTGTACAGTATGTCAGGGTATCAATGTCAGCCTTATAGGATGGATTACTCTGAAAACTATGCTGTCTCATTACCACTTAAGGAACTCAAAAGTTAATAAGATGCTACAAGTTCCTCTCCTTTTATCTTGAATCTTAAAAAATAAAGACTATCATAGAAAGTGCTTAGAGGATATAAGGATATTAAAGGGGGAAAGCTATGCTCAACATGTGTTTTATGAAGATTAAAGAAAAGGAAATAACCATAAAAAGAGATACACAAAAGCTAATAAATGGAAGCAAGGATTCTGAATAAGAATCAACCAGGAGAAATATGATCTTCATAAGAAACTGATGACCATGAGGAAGATTATGAGTTTCCCACCATACTTTGGGTTCAAGCCACATTTTAAAAGCTAATGATAGAAACAAACTCTTAGATACAGCAAACAAGCTAGTGGTTGCTGGAGCAGGGAGCACAGATGAAATAGGTGAAGGGGATTAAGAGGCACAAACTCTAAGCTGCAAAACCAGTAAGTGATGGGAACGTAATGTCCACCTAGGGAATATAGTCAATAATATCGTAACGATTTGGTATTGTAATGGACCTACTCTGGTGATCACTCCACAATGTATAAAAATATCAAATCATTGTGTTAGACATCTGAAACCAATATAATATTGTAGGTTAATTATAACTAAACAGAAGTAAATAAAAGCCAGCGATCATCCAGGATACTCGCAGCAGGCTAAAAGGCTTTGGTCCTCCAGACACCTGAAGTTAGCGTTACAGGTATTCCTTACAGAGAGCCATCCTTTGGAGTGTTTAGCTAAAGATGCTGCCTAAAGTCAGGCTGATCATGGCAAAGCTTAAAGGCAGTTCTGGAACCAGAAGTGACAGAAGAGAACAAGATCTCGATTCGTGCCAGCGATGCCACTCCAGAGGGTGAGAAAGTGGTCTCAGGCTAGCTCAAGGACTTGGCTGCTTATCTCTTCATTATGTAGCTTCAAACAAGTCATTTACCATCAGTGTGCCTCAGTTTCCTCCAAAAAGTGCATAACATCATTACCTTCCACACTGGGTTGAGATAAGAATCAAATGGTAATAGTAAGATAATTATGTGGTGTGTAGAGGTGTTAGCTAACACTATAATGGCAATTGTGCTACAATATATAAATATATCAAATCAACATATACATCTTAAATGTATACAATCTTATATGCCAAACAGGGGGATGAGGTATAGGGAGCACTTTACTGAGTTGCTGGCACAGTTAGAGCTCCGTGGCTGCCATGCCACTCTGCCCTTGGCACTGTATCGCAGGTATGTGAAGTTACCCAGTCCAACAAGTTACCCTTGAAGAGATAGGGAAACTGAGGACATTACAGGTGAGCTAGTGCTTAAACAAGATGTTTTAACCTTAGATCACAAAGATATAACAATAAGCCACATAATGGAAATACGTGCAGTGACAATAAGGAACTCAGAAGCCCAGCCCCGAAGTGGGGTCTGTAACCCGTGCTTGAAACTACTGACAATTGTTTTCACGAAAACCAAAGTGTAAGAGTGTCCACTTGAACCAGCAGGGAATGAGGAAAAGGACCCATTTCAAAGGTGAAGCAGAATATTACCTCAAGCTATTTGGTAAATCCCCAGGCTCTTCCCAGAATGGGAAGCTGAGGAGGCCTCCTATTTGATGCTCCAATTCTTTAGCAGAAAAAAGAGAAAATCCCGAGGCTTCGTCATTGCTCAAGGTGAGCGGAAATAGGGCACACCACATACTACTCCCAGGGAGCTGTATTTACTTGGCTGTGCTATTTACCAGCTGCACAAGCTCATGCAGTGTGGTCTCTGCCAGGAGTCCAAAGAATGCTTAGCAAGACTCCCTCTGATTGCTAAAGTGTTTATAGTGTGGCAGGCAATAATTATTAGTGCCAGGAGTAAGACTGTCTCTTTCTGTTTAACACAACAGAGATAGATGATCTCTCTCTCAGCCTGATCATCTCCAGGCATTGACACTGACAATGGGGGACTCTGGAGACAACCAAAGATAGCTCTGTACACTTGTTCTCTATCTTTGAGAAAGAAGTGCTAGAAACATAATTAAATGTCTGAATCTATTAGGCCATATGCTGGCATCAGAGCCAATCTTTTAGAATATCAAGTTCTCTAATTCACACCTGAAATTTAGGACTTTGGGGAGCTGTCCCTGAGTCTCCTGAAATTAGGTATAAAAGTATGTTTATATCTAAAGGATGTATAGGACAAAAATGTTAAGACCCTCTTGTTTCAACTTGCCTCACGTAATACTGAATCTCAGTTCCTGCTCCAACCCTGTAGTTATAATACAGCTAGCCTTGAGTTTGCAAGTTCTTCAAACCCAGTTCAAACTGACTTAGGAATGAAGAGAATTCATGGTTTTTGTCATTGGAAAAAAGTCCAGAGATATCTTGCTTCAGAAATGGCTGGATACAGGCTTTTAAAGATTACCAAGACTAATTTTTTTTTTCCTTTCTCTCTCCATCTCTTGACTCAGTCTTTTTCAATTTTAAGAAAGATTTTGCCATATCCTGGCAAGAAGTCCATTGTAGTTCCAATCTGGCAACCCCCCTAGCTTAGCAAACCCAGGGAAGGAGTGCATCTCCTATTTGGTATTCCAATGATTGACTCTTATTGGACCAAATTAAGTTATGTTTCCTATCCCTGAATCAATCACATTGTCCAGTTGGTTTCAGTTTTGCACATTTGGGAATACCTGAAGACAGTTTTGGTTATCATGGCTCAAGCTTGCTACTGGAATGCAATAGTTGGAAGACAGTTCAGTTCAGTTAAGTCGCTCAGTCGTGTCCGACTCTGTGACCCCATGAATCGCAGCACGCCGGGCCTCCCTGTCCATCACCAGCTCCCGGAGTTCACTCAGACTCATGTCCATNGTGTATCCACGTTGGACAGAAGAACTTTGATACCCAGTATAATGTGTGTACAACTCTTTTAGATTACCTGCCTACAACATATATGATATCATTCATTTTTAGTTATTTTTAATGCTGGATTTAGTGAAGTTGGCAAAAGAGTTTGTTGACAGTGATCTCTAACTCTACGTTAATGAGAAGGATCATAATCAGCTCACTGTACAGATGCTAAAACCGTGAGTTTACACGTCATTCCTCAGAACTTTTCTACCAGGATTGATGGCGACTCTCAGTGTCACTAAGTGTGTGGCCCAGCTAGATCCAGTTCTGCAGGTTTTATATTGTTCTCGTCCCATACTGAGATGTCCACTTTTTGCTTGTATATTTCTTTTGAGTTTATTTTCTGATTAATCTGGGAAGTTACCATGGACATTTTTTACTCTGACCTGAGTTTTTACTCAGGGTCAGCAAACATTTTTGTCAAGGAGACTCTTCTTGTTTGAATCCTGCATTCAAAATGGCTTCCCCATGAAATAAGAGACATCAAAGACATAACATGCTCTGTTCCATACCATTAAATGGCAACCGTTATCTGTCCTTAAGTCTTGCTGGACAGATAATCAGTAGAATCATGCTTTTATGATTGTTGAAGACCAATTTCTGATGGCTGCCAATGCCCTGAGATCCCTGTGTTCTGCAACTGAATTACTCTGAAATAGATCTTTCCAGAAATATTGTTCCTTCTTCTCTGCCTTCCTGCTACACTTATTCACTTGCCACTTATTCCTCTGCTCTCTTGCCTTAATGTGCTCTCTTAGATCATTATTAGATGTTATACACTTTGAACATTATTAATTTAATGTTTAATTATGTTTTGTACCATGATCTTTGGTTCCAGACATCCCAGAACATACACTCAAGGCATTTCATAATGAGAATTCTTGCCTAGAGATTGCTAAGCATCAAAGTTCCAAGAGAAGAGCTGATTTAGAAAGTGGTTGGAGATGTGTTTCTATGCATTGCTGGCAAAATAAGTTCCTTTTGAAATATTATTATGAATAAGTCATCATCTAGGCTACAGGCCAGCTTTAGTAATTCTGCTCTCTGGAATACTCCAGTGTAGTGTTATGCAAGTCCAGCAGATAGCAGGTGAATCTTTCAGGGGTGATGCCCAAAAGAGCTTTCAATGATACAGACTTCAACTTTGCTTCAGATTGAACTGGAATCCTGCCCAAGAAAAGCAAAGAGTGCAGGTTTAGGGAAGCAGATACTTGACACAGATACCTAACATTTGACAATGCTGTCACTGAGACATGAGCTCAAAATACACTTTTGACATTGAGTATGCCACAGTGTCCCTCCCTTTTTCTTTCTCTTTGCATCTATAATATCTATCAGATACAGGAATGCTAATGATAAATGGCAATGAAAAAAAGAATGACTAAGCAATTGAATGTATTAAACATTCATCTCCCAGAGCTCTGAAGCTAATTATTTAGTCTCAGGTCATTCTTATTAGGTTCACTCTCACTCACAGTATCTTCCATTCACTCAGGTGTATTTATCAAAATCAGTATAAGAAACAGTAGCAGTAAGTTCCCAAGAGTAATCTTCTTTTTTAAAAAAGGAATCCCACCTATCCTCCTAAACTCTTTTTGACCATATGTACTATAGCCTGTCAGGCTCCTCGGTCCATAGGAGACCCCAGGCAAGAATACTGCATTCATCTCTTATGTCTCCTGAATTCACAGGCACTAGCACCACCCGGGAAGCCCAATATGTTAGCATTAGGCAACCCACCCCAGTATTCTTGCTTGGAAGATTCCGTGGACAGAGGAACCTGGCAGACTACAGTCCATGGGGTCTCAAAGAGTCAGCCACGACTGAGCACATCAGAATCAATATATGTACCTATACTTTCACTCATTCACTCATTTATTCACCTACTTATGTAACAGATAGGTTTTTTTTTTTTAATTAATTTATTTATTTATTTTTAAATTTAACTTTACAATACTCTATTGGGTTTGCCATACATCGACATGAATCCACCACAGGTACACACAAGNTGGATGCCATGATCTTTGTTTTCTGAATATTGAGCTTTAAGCCAACTTTTTCACTCTCCACTTTCACTTATAAGGTTATGCAATTCTGCTAACTTCTTGAGACCCTACTCAAAATGAGAGGGTTTGACAGAGCTAGTTATTCTGAGATCTTGAAATCCAAAACTTGTTCTCTTAGACTCTGCTACACTATTGGGAAGCATTTTAAAGGATCTCAGTGGCAGTTTTGGAATTGGAAAAACAAAACAAACCAAATTAGTAAACCACAACATTTATTTTCAAATGCCAAATAAACAAAATAATTAAAAAAAAAAAAAAAGGCACGGAAAGAATGGTCCGAACACTTGACTGACTAATAGAGGAAACATATTGGTATCAAATGTGTACTATGGTTAAAATAGCAGTTTTTATGTGCTTTTAATTACTTAAACTATATATATTTGTGGTATCCAAAGTATGTTTGTTTTTAGGATATGTTTTTAATAAATGTGACTTTTTTTTTTTTTCCTCTTTCCAGACAAAATGTTTGTAGACTATCAGGATTTTTTTTTTTTTTTTTTTTTTTTTTTTTTTGTTGTTTTTTTTTTTTTTTTTTTTTTTTTTTTTGAAATA
>SJYV01055723.1:432034-494734 GCA_006410875.1 Neotragus pygmaeus
CTCTTTCACTTTCATCAAGAGGCTCTTTAGTTCTTCTTCACTTACCCCCATTAAAGTAACTACTGCCTTGCCGGAGAAGAAAAATGCTAAGTGCATAAGAATTGTTATTGAGGGGGAAAACACTGCAACAGTTTGCCTTCCACCCACACTAACTTTGATCTCACTTCCTTGGTGGTCTTCAGAGACAAAGTGAAAGAGTAAAAGACAGAAAGCAGAACAAGAGGGAAGAAGAGAAATAATAAATTAACCTTTTATCAAGAGCACATTTGCTGCTGAACCAGAGTAAGGGTGTATGTACATTAGCTTTTCTTTAATCCTTGCAATTGTATGTGTTCAATTATAATATCTACTTTCTAATTAGGAAATAAAGCCTCATGAAAACACCCAAGGCTACACAATGGTGTGCAGAGTGGGTTTTTACCACCTTATGGTTTGTCATCAAAGCTTAAGGGAAAAGGGACGAAACAGAACACATTGTATAACACTTTAAAAAGAGCTTCCCATGTTTAACTTTATTCAACTTCACATAATTTTTGTGAGATAAGATAATGTGGCAGGTTGGATTTGCCAGATGGGGGAAATAGAGTCTCAGAAAGGTTAGGTGACATGCCCAAGGTCACACCACAAAGTAGAGAACAAGGCAGACATTGGGTGTCCCACTTCCCTTCTTTCCCTTGTTCCATTCTCAAGCAAATAGAGGACGGGGAACTCTGGGATGATGTCTGCACCAGAGCAAAGAAGAAGAGTATATTCACATTATCAGAAAAGGTACTTGACTTTTTCTCTTCCATTAGGCAACTTCAGTTATCATAAGAAATTATAAGCTCCATGAGGGCAAGAAAAAAAAATATGTCTTTTACACAACTGAGTGTAACCCCAATAATTACCACAATGCTGGCATGGAGTGAGCAGTTGATACAGATTTATTAAATAAATAAAATAATTAATTAGCTGCAGAGAAAGTACAAAGTCCTCAATACCTTATAAGAATGAATTTATAGCCTTGGCAGAGGAAGGCTCATCTGTGAGAATTTTAAATTATCCTTAAGTAAGTTCTGGCTACGTGCATTAATGTTTCATGTATAAGTTCCAGGTATATTTCACTTTCTTTGTGTGTCCAATGGACAATGGGCTTCCCTGGTGGCTCAATCGGTAAAGAATCCACCTACAGGGCAGGAGATCTGGGTTCAATCCCTGGGTCAGGAAGAACCCCTGGAGAAGGGAATGGCAACCCACTCCAGTATTCTTGCCTGAAGAATCCTATGGACAGAGGAACCTGGTGGACTACAGTCCATGGAGTCACAAGCATTGGACACGACTTAACAACTAAACCACTTACCACCGTGGATAGTATTTTTCACCACTAGCATTGTAAATATCTAGATTTGCAGTAGCCCCTTAACTTCTCCCATTTCTTTGCAGGAAGAAATAAAACATCTCACGAAGCATGTGACCCTTTGGCCTTCTGAGTAACCCCAGTCCTGAAGCATGTGGCGTGCATCCCAGGTGCCACGGTTTGGAAGCCTGGTGGACGTCTTTGTCCACCTGCCAGGTGAGATGACTGTAAAAGAGGATTTGCTTTTCAGAGTTTAATTACACAAAGAGTTAAGTTATTATTCTTCTTCAACAGTCAGCTTAAAATCAAATGAGTGTGACTCCTGAGGCTAGAATAACAGCATGACATAACCAATAAAACTGAATAAATAGTGGAAAACATGTATTTTTCTTATCAGAAGAAGAATGTTTGAAAAAGTGCAAACCCATGGCAGACTTGTTCCATTAGCTTGCCAGATGGGGATCCGAGGTCCCCGGGGTAGGGGCTGAGCCATGGGGTGCCCCTCACACTAATGAGGTTTGCCCTAGAATCTGAAGAGACAGATGGATCTGCAGGTTGGAAGCCCTCAGCAATCTCCCTGGGAGTTGGCGCCATTTCATTGGGCCAGTTCCCACCTCTGGCTACCCCCCTTTCTCTACCCTCCCTGACTCTTCCACCTCCTCTCCTTCTTGTTTTGGTAGCTTGTGTAATATTCTATGCCCCAGTAAACATTCTCCCCTGCACACTTCCTTCTGCATCTTGTTGACTGACTCCTTTTCTGCAATCACATCATTCTCTCTCTCCCTCCTGCCTTTTTCCCCCACCCTTGTGTCCCACTATTTTGGTCTATGACAGCTCCATCTTAATCCCTTCTGACCCCATTAAATTTCTGTTTATTCACAAGTGTTCCAGAAAGAGGTCATGCATGAAGTAATGGAAAGGAAAGGAAGATACTATTCCAAATTCTCATTTATATGTCTGATACTCAATTTAAGGACTTTTTCAATCTTAGTTGACTTACAATTTTCTGTTAATTTCTGCTGTATAGCAAAATGATTCAGTTATATATATGTACATTTTAATTTTTAAAATATTTCCTTATTTTTATTTATTTGGCTGCTCCAGGTCTTAATTGAGCATGCAGGATCTTCGATATTTGTCACAGCATTTGGGAGCTTTACTTCAGAATCTTTAGTTGCAGCATGTGACCTCTTAGTTGAGGCATGTGGGATCTAGTTCCCTGACCGGGAACTGAATGAGGCCCCCTGCTTTGGGAACATGGACCTCCCACAGGACCACCAGGGAAGTCCCTGTACAGTCTTTTAAAATCTCCTTTTCCTTTATGGTTCATTACAGAATATTCAATATAATTCCCTGTGTTATACAGTAAGATCTCATTTATATTAAGGTTTTTTCTGTTGGGGGAAAAAATGGGAGAAAATGCATTGGTCATTTGAGGATAGTAGGGGTCTTCATGCCCACCACTAGCCTTTAAAATTGCAGATCTCAACTGATGTGGATGATCTAATCTCACACAGTGAGAAATGAGATTTTCATGACTCATGGCAGACTCACCAAGGAAAGGATAGTTCCCAGTCACCAGACTTCATGCCCAAGGCATGTGATACCCTAGCTTCAGAACTCTGTAATTGCCTTTGTATGTGGAAGTGCCTGGAATACAACTAATTCCATTAGCGCAATGTGAACATCATAGCCATGTAGGGACTACTTCATCTCCCTCCAAACTCCACCAGTAGCAGCCCGAGTGCTTAAAATAAAGTATACCTTTTAAAAATACATATAAATATATATGTTATGTATATATACATTTTTCCAGTAGAATAGTATTCAGTCTTAAAGAAAAAGAAACTTCTGTCACATGCTATATCATGGATAAACCTTGACAATATTATAATAAATGATATAAACTAGTCATAAAAAAGACAAATACTGTATGATTCCTCTTATATGAGGTATCTAAACAGTCAAAATTATAAACACAGAAACTAGAATGATGGTTGACAAGGACAGGAGGAAACAGAAGGTTGATATCAGATGTATATAGTTTCAATTTTGCAAGATAAAAATAATTCTGCAGATTTCACAACAATGTGAATAAACATAAATGTGAACTTTTAACCATAATTTATAATGTTAAAAAAAAAAACAAATAAGATTGCAAAACTTCAAACAGAAAAAGAAAACAGAAGAAGAATAAACTCAGAATTTAGGGTAATGGTTACTTTGAATTAGGAAGGACAGGGGTATGGGACAGGGGTTAGAGGAAAGAGAGGAAGACTATTGTCAAAGCCTCCTGACTTTCATAATGGGTAGTGGAAATAATTTGGAAATTATTCCAAATCATTGGAAGTAACTAAATAATCCATAAAAGAGGACCATATATGGATCAATGAGGGAAGTAGGGTAATGAGCCCAAAATTATTGAGACCAATTTTGTACCATAAAAAAAAAGGATAAAATTTAGTTACATCAGTTTCCAGTGTAAAACACTTTATAACTTTTTTTTCTTAAAGAAAAAATTCTTAAAACAGCGTTTAAGGCCCCTATAATATCGCCCAGCATCTTTCTCCCTCATTATGCTCATTATGTACCCTTTTTTCCTAAATGCTATTCAGGCTAAACGTGTTTCAGTTCCCAATGTGCTCTGTGTCATCTTGCCTCCGGGATTTCCAACATACCACACCATCACCCAGAGCACTGTTCCCCTTGCTCATTTTCTGGTTCACTTCTACTTCTTGATATCTTGGTAGAATATTCATTGTGTCCTCAGGGAGGCCTTCTTTGAAGTTAGTCCTCCTTCATCCCCATCAGATACCGACTGCAGTGATTGCCGTTGCCTATAGACTCTCTCCTCTCTTCCCCCTTGGCAGCAAGGATGTGTTTTATTTACCAGTTTTATCTTTAGCCCCTTGCACAATACTGGTAACTTTACAAATATTAAACTATGCACAAAAAAATCAGTGGGCCTTAGAGTAAAATCCTAATCACCCTCCCCATAAAGACCTTCACTTTGTTGAATGACCCTGGGCATGATGAACACCCAGAAACAGCGAACTGACTAGTTTTCTTGTTCCTCTAATGCCACAGGCAGGTCTATTCCACCTCTTCCCTCTGCCTGAAATGCTTGCCTTTTGCTTCACCTCCGCCACTAGTTTTCTGTTTAGCTAACCACTCACTTGTGTCAAGCTTTTGCTCAAATATCACCTTTAATGAGGTTTTATATGTTTTTTATTTAATACTGAACTTCCTTCTGCAAATGGCCCTTCAAATCCTCCCGTATCTTATCTTGATTGAGTGCTTGCCCTCTACAATACTATACGATTTCATTATGTTTAGTATCTATTGTCACTTTCTGTTTTTCTCTAACTTACATCACTTAGTATGATAACCTCTAAGTTCATCTATGTTGCTGCAAATGGCATTATTTCATTCTTTTTATGGTTGAGTAGTATTCCATTGTGTATATATACATATACACATATATACATATATGTATATATATTTCACATCCTCCTTATTCATCCCTCTGTTGATGGACATTTAGGTTGTATCCATTTCTTGGCTATTGGAAATAGTGCTGCTATGAATATTGGGATGCATGTGTGTTTTAGAAGTGTGGCTTTCTCCAGATATAAGCCCAGGAGTGGAACTGCTGGATCACATGGCATTTTTCTTTCCTATTAAGACTATATATTAACAGTATTTATTTTTGTGTGTATACCACTTTCTGTTTATCCTTTTATCCACTGATGAACATTTAGGTTGTTTTTGTATCTTGCTATTATGAATAAGAGGCATAGATTTTTGTCTGTTTAGTTCAATGATGAGTCTGAAGTATCTAGAACAGTGCCTGTTACATAGTAGATCCTCAATAAAAGTTTATTAGCTAAATGAAATATAGAGAGCAAAACAGAGGCTATTTGATAATCCTAGAACTTTCTGGATGGCTTTCTCATTCTTTAGACACTACAGTCTATCACTATCTTGTCTTTGAGGCATCTCTATGGCATTTTCTTTAAAAATAACTGAAGTCCATGAGTAAATAGGGTAGTTAAGGAAACATGGGCCCTGAATATCCAGAAATTTCTTACCCACAGATCTATTCTAGCATCTGGGTCTTTGGGGTGTGTCTTGTCCCTCTAAAATTATTGGTAAAATGTCATTGCCCTAGCTAGGGTGATTATATATACTCTGAGATGTATAGGGAAATAATTAGAGGAGTCCTTGGCTTCCAAAAAGGAAAAGACGTAATGCAGATATGTTCTAAGAGGAGGAAAAAAGGCATGGATGGGTACAAAGGGTATATAATGGGGTGGTACTCTCTCCACCTTAGGAAAGACTATGTGAGTTTCATTGATTCCTCCAAACACCTCCAACCCCACAATGGTTCCAGACTGGTATTCTACTATTTCCTTTGAAAAGTCAGAAAATAATTTTTTCTACCCAGTGAGGTCACTCTTGTTGGCCTACCAACAAGGTAGAGGCCTATCTCTAAGTCAGACCTCACCCCAACATCCCATTCTTCCCTTTAAAAAGAAAATCCCCCCAATATTTTGATGGTTCCAAGATCTCGGTGCCAGATTTGACAGTGATTACAAAAGTTTGCATGACTTACCTTATTTAATTTCATCATGGAGTTTATGGCTATGGAATTCTGGAATCAAATTTAGGTTTTCATCTATCAATTATAAAGAAATGAGATTGATAGAACAAAGTCTGGCAGCCTGATTGAAAGGGCCTGGTGATGGTTATTCCTAAATCTTCATTTATAGATAAACTCTAGACCCTTGACATTTGAAACAGTAGATTCATAGATATTTTAAAAATCCCCAATTTGTTCATATTTCCATAGCATATAAATTCTTTGAAAAAAGCAGTAAAGTTTGAAAAATGTGAGTGCTCTCTTCACATTCTTACTTCAATATATCAGAAAATATTGTTCCTGGATTCACAGTTCCCTGGAGGATCATATGTTTCTTATGCTCAACCTCTAGAGAGGCATTCTATGGGAGTTACTGCATATTCTTGGCTGAAGAACAACTCACTCTTAAAGTGCCTCACTGATACCATCCTTATAGTGCACAGAAGTGGGTGCTTCCATAAAAGTTAATACATCATGGGACATTGGGACTTCTTAAAATTAATCAAAACCTTGATCATTAAGTTTATAAAGGTCAAGGGTTTATGACACAGCATGATGCAATAAATATTTAAACACAAAGGCTTTGGAGTTATTTGGATGTTCAATCTCAGCTCAACCACTTAATAATTATGATATTGGGGAAGTCCCCAACTGGTTCTTCATTTATAAAATACAAAAATAACTGATGCCTCTCTGGGCTCTAAACAGATCCAGGAGAAACAGAAGTGGAACACTCAGCATGTAAGCAGAGAGTTAAGCACATAATACAAATGTGATAGTGAATCAGCTGTATGCTACCAAACTTGTCTCCTGCGCCGCCCCCTCCCTCCTCTGCCACCCTGGTTCATTCTCCACTTAGCAACAAGAGTGATCTTTCCAAAGCTTAATTCAGATTCTGTTACATGATGATATAAAAGCCTTCCAATGACCTTCCACTGTAGTTAGAAGAAAATCCAAAGAAGGGATGAATCTTGGACCTCTTCTAAAGCCATCCCCTGCCTCAGTCATTTTGCTCCAGCTACACAGAGCTTCCTTCTGTTTGTCAAATTCACAGGCCTCATTTCTGTATGAAGGCCTTTGTACTAACTGCTTTCTTCTTCCTGGAAAATGCTTATTTCTGCATCTTTGTTTGGCTAACTCATCCTTATCTGAGTTTGCGTGTCACCTCCTTAGAGAAGCCTTCTGTAACTACTCAATACTCCCTTCACCCTGCATACCGTTATTTGATTTACTAACTCAGTAGTTCTCATCATGATACATAATTATCTTGCTAATTTGTTTTCTTATCTATTATCCTTCTTTCCCAACTAGTATATAACTGAGCTCACTTTCTGTTAGGTTTTCTGAATCCCCACTTCCTTGACATAGAGTAGGCATTCAGTAAATGCTGATTGACTGGATGAATGGATGAGGATAAGATCATATAGTTGTATTATATGTGGTGACAGTATGGTAGGAAAATTATATACAAATTTACATGATAAAGAAAACATTTTAAAAGATTAATGTAGCCTAGACTGTGAAGAAGGCTGAGCGCCAGAGAATTGATGCTTTTGAACTGTGGTGTTGGAGATGACTCTTGAGAGTCCCTTGGACTGCAAGGAGATGCAACCTGTCCATTCTGAAGATCAGCCTTGGGATTTCTTTGGAGGGAATGATGCTAAAGCTGAAACTTCAGTACTTTGGCTACCTCATGAGAAAGACTCTGATGNGGAGGCCTGGCGTGCTGCGATTCATGGGGTCGGAAAGAGTCGGACACGACTGAGTGACTGAACTGAACTGAAGGCTGCTCAGAAACAATGGGACATGAACTGACCATAAAAGGATAAGTGAAATTCAGATAGAGAGAGGAACTTTTAGAAAGTTGTTTCACCTCCAAATATCTGAGACTTTATTCTTGTCCTTTGCGGGCGGAGACAAGCCTGCTCCTCATTTATGGGGATGTTCTGGAGCCAGAGATAATGCATGAAAGCTGCTGAGTGCTAATTAGTTCTATCTGTCAGGGCACAGGAAGCCAGCAGGTCTGAGTGGCTGATTGCAAGGTCTGTAGCTGAAAATACTTCTTGCCAACTGCCTGGAGGGGCTGATAAGGGAAAAGACTACATTCTGTAAATTAACATATTCTAAGCAGGTCACAAGGCCTTAGTTGTAGAAAACAGTGGTGAGGATGGAAAGAAAGGTGAAACCACCCCCTTTTTAATGAAGCTGTGAGTTCTTTGACAAGGATCATTGCCTTGGAGTCACAAGTGGTGGCCGCTGAGTTTAATTTCTAGGGGTAGCTACTGGCAAAATTAGGAAAGAAATGTACTTGTCTTCATTGTGCTCATTTCCTAAGAAGAACTAATTCTCTTCTAACATCCTCAAAGAACCAATTCTCTTCATTTTGCCCTTTCCTATTTGAGCCATGAGTTTCATACTTATTCTTCTTCCTTTTAGAAGCANATTAGGAAAGAAATGTACTTGTCTTCATTGTGCTCATTTCCTAAGAAGAACTAATTCTCTTCTAACATCCTCAAAGAACCAATTCTCTTCATTTTGCCCTTTCCTATTTGAGCCATGAGTTTCATACTTATTCTTCTTCCTTTTAGAAGCAGAGTGCTTTCAATTCTGCTACCCTAGCTGATATACCTTTTCTGGATAATTTTGCAAGCTCCAGGTTTCCTTGGACTTCATAGTCTAGGAGAAAGAGCACTGGGATTGACATCAGAAAAGCTAGAATTCTGGTTCTGGTTTCTGTTGTGTAGGTGTATGACTTCTTAGGTTGAAAGTTACAAAAACAGAGATCAAAACAAGCTTAAGAAATAAATAAACCATTGGCTTACATAATTGAAGACTTCAGGATTTGCTAGATCCAAGTATTTATCAACAACAGCATCTTCTCTCAACCCCCCTCTTTCAACCTTTCAACCTAATCCAAACTCTAAGCATTTTTAATTAGACTTGTTCTCAAGCGTTTTGCCTGGACTCACTATCCAAAAGGAAGAAGGATCTCTTCATTTCTCCCTGGTCCATGCATTAAAACTCAGGGAACCAGAGAACAGTGATCATCTGAGAAGTCAGGCTGGTAGTGTGCTCGAATTTGTGTGTTGGTAGGATGGCAGAGTAGAGCAGCTGCTCATGAGCCCATGACTGACATTTCTAAGACCACTGAGAAGGGAAAGGAGATATTCACAAAGGAAAGGCTGCTTACCAGAAAGACGACCACTGTGCCTACTAGTTTTTCATCTGTAAAATAATCGTGTTCATAAGATTATGGATGTGGATATACTTTGAAAACCATAAATCTTAGTACAAATGAAAGCTAATATTGTTTCATAAACCTTTTCTCTGTGTCCTGATTCCAGAACCCTTGCAATGCAAGGTGTCAACTGGCTTGTAAGGTTGGTGGAAAGATTAATTGGGACAACGAGTATAAGAACTTTTCACAGAATAATGGGCAGGAAGTCTGCCCAATGTTAGTATTTCTCCCTCATTCCAGGTAATATACAATTTGCCAAAAGTTTTACCTGAAGAGAAGAATCTAATGGTTAGAATTACTCATTATTTCTGCCAAGTGGCAAAGAATTGTGGGGATGGGAGAAGAAAATTGCCAGTATTCTTAACATTTCTTTTCTCTGTGTATTTCTTCTGCCTCTCTCACTCCACCTACACAAATGTGGGGGGGCATGGGAGAGGGGTGGGGAGAATAGTGCAGAGTTGAAATCATGCATAAGCCAAGAATATATGAATATACCATTGCCATTTGAATTTGTTACCACTTGAAGTGTCTGGTACATGTTAATCTGAATTGTATGGGCAAGGCTGATGATTTTAATACAACAGTGGGGACGATAATAGGTGTGCATTTTATGGCACAAGCATTTGAGTGGAGGCTTTCTTGGTGTGAGCTGCAGCCCTGATTCAGAGTGTCTTGCTCTGTGCAGGGCCTCCTCACCATGGAAGAAGACAGTTGACTGATGCGCTGCTTCCTGAGGTCATGGGACATCTGGTATGGGTCTTTCACCTGCAGGTGACATATTCAGTGAAAAATGGGTTCTTTGTCAGTAGTGTCTAGAATGATATGAATGGCCTCTCAGCCCTGAAGTTTTAGTTCATGGAGGTATTGAGATATGATCAGTCGAGAGAATGCTAGGCTGAAAATTGAGAGACCTGGGCTGTCCCCTTGAGTCTCTTGCTAATGTCCTTTGTGACTTTGGCGAAGCCACTTCCCTCTTTTAAACATGACTCCTTGGTGATCTTGAAGGTGATATTTGCCAGCCTTATGTACCCCAGTGCTTGTAGGAATCAGCCCTTAAATAGAACCAAGGCAAATTTATGGGTGCTGTTTCTTCTCATCTAGTTCCTCTGACTTTCATTCTGGGCTGCTTGTCACTGTAGCTTCAGAAAAGAACAATCAACCCTGGTTCATGGACCACTTTATTTCAACACATACATTAGCACCAAATACCTTTACCTTTGAGGGGTCACCCACCACTTTGTTGATGTATCAAAACTGCCTGAGTGGGAGAAATTTTGGATATGACCATAAGCAGTGCCATGCTAATTCCACAAGAGGTGATAAATTTAGATCTAGAAGAAAAAAAAAAGAGAGAGAGAGAGAGAAAATTTAGAGCTAGAAAACAGAGAAAAAGCCCTAAAAATTATCACCATTACTCTCATGAAAATGGAAGCCTCTCTTTCCAGTATTTTTCCCTGACCAATCCTTTTTACATCCCCTGTAGATCTACATAATGATTCAAGTTTAATTTCTACCTGCAGATGAAACTGACTTGCTGGAATATCACTAATCTTGATTCTGAAGGGTTTGTTTTGTCTTTCTGTTCACTCTGACACTAGACTGCAAACTCTGGGAGAGAAGGCATTGTAATTCTCTTATTCATTGCCAAAACCCCAGCCCCAACATATTATATGAAACAGAAAATCAATCAGTGGGTAAATGAATTAATAAGTGACTGAATGACTCTGATGTTCCGATAATGAAATTTGTATAAGAAGCATTTCTGGAATTTCATTCATACTTGGTGTGAATTCCCATTGGTTTTTCAAATGCAATCTAATAAGAAATTTTACATTGGTTGCTACTTCATTGTTTTGTACATCTCTATAGAAACAACTCCTGTTCTACGTTTTTCAAAAGTCAACTTTTTGGACACCGCTGGATTGTTAGCTCCTAACATGCAGGGACATGAACAGACAATTCTCCATACTCAAGACAAATTTGAATGTAAAGGAGAGTTTTGAACTACTTGGGGTAGATAGATGGAGAGGAATTCAATAGAAAGAATATACAACACACAGATCTAGCCTGGTTAGGGAGTAGGAGATAGCTGAGAATCACCCACAGAATATTTCAATAGTAAGAAAGCTATAGAAACAAAAGGAATATAATATCAAGGTGTTTCAAAACATGCTGAGAGTTACATGGTATAATCTTTACCATTTTGCAGTTAAAGAATCTAAAGATCAAAGAAGTTAGGTGATTTATCTGTGATCATCCAAGTAATCTGGGATCCTTTTTCCAAATGCAAAGATAGTCTGCGATGCAGGCTACTAAAGTGAAAGCTAAATGATCATAGGCCAGAAAAGGTCATAAAATGTAAATAAATGGACAGCCATGATGGTCTGAGAATTCTCAGAGAGCTTTGATCACACCCTCTCTCAATCCTGGCTCTTACCCACGGAGGTCAGACTAAAGAAAGTCAGCTCCTGCAAACGTCCCTTCAAGGTCCTGAGTATTCTAGTCACACTTCTTTAGACCATCAGCTCTTTGCATTTGAGACTAATAAATACCTTTGAATGAATGACTGTACTTTTTACTGTAATTCTGTTCTCTGAATGCTTTTAAGAAGAATTCTTATGAAACAGATTTGGTCCAGATTGGTACTCCTTAATCTCTAATGAATTAAATTTATCTTTAGAATAAAAAAAGACTCCTGCCAGTAATTGTAATAAAGTAGGTAGGTAGATGGGTGCCTGGAGTACATGTTTTTAATAAAATGCCCAGGAAATTCTGTGGCAAGTGATTCACAGACTGCACTTAGGAAAACACAGTGGACTAGAAACAAAAGAAAAGACAGCACCCAAGGAGAATCCATAGCAGCAGCTGTGTATTTCTTAACTGACACACGCTCAGTGTAGGTGCTCGACAAATACTCTTTAGATCAGTAGGTGGCTGGATACATGGATAGATGAGTAAATGGATGGATGGATAAATGGACGGGTGGGTGCATGCATGGATAGAATGAAATAATGGATAGATGCTTGGACATATAGATGGAAGCAATTGCTTTCCTTTTCCTTGTAGATGAACTAAATACTGATCTCGCCAATGTCACTATAACAACTTTCCACAGATAAGATGAAATTCATTGTCCATGTGAAACCATTATGCAGTAAGTAGATATTTGCTCTTCCAGACTGATTTGTATTATTGTTGTTACACGTTGAGTAGAACTAATATTACTTATGTTGTTATTTTTGAGGTGGTAATGGGGTAATACAAAATATCAGGGAGGCATTTTGCTTGACCTGAATATTTAGTGCCTGGCTTCTAGGCAATGCATTTTATTTCTATGATTCATAAACCACATAACCACTATACAACTGTTGCCCTTTTTGGATAGGATTCCCTAAAAAGAAATTTATTATGTAAGATTGCTAATTATGAAGCTAAAGCATGCTCATTAAAGGCATTTACCTTGTAATTTTGTGATGAGGGACTGTGTGAAACAAAGCATGGAATATGATTATTGTGGCTGAGGATATAAGGATATAAAGCTGCTCATTTATTCTAGAACTGGGAATTAATTTCACATGAAATGTTAACATCAGAAACAGGACTGCTGCAGAGCAAAGCTCTTTCCACCCCCTCATCTGAATCTGAGGTCTTTGTCTAATTTCCCAGCTGCTTTCTCCCACCTCCTTCCTCCTCTCCCCTATCTTAGACCTCCAAATTCAAATGCTCTGGACCTCTGTTTTTCACTAGATTCAGCTATTCAAAAAAAACCAGCTTGTTGGAGGAGTTCAGTGCAATGTCTCTGGAGAAAGAATGCCTGACTTTATATCCTGATTCTGCCATATACTAACTAGCTTTAAACCTCTCAGGAATGTAGTTTTCTTATCTGTAAAATAACAGTGCAAAATGCTAGTAATTAACTCACAAGAGTGTTCGGAGGATTATTTGAGTTATCTATGCATTAAGTATTTAAATCTTAATAGTAAGTTTTCAATAAATGTTATTGCAAAATTTTATCCTGAAGGCAATTAATAACATTATAGAAATTATGAAAAATTTTAGGAAACATACAATCATAATCCTAACATTCTAATCCACATCTGATATTTTTCATTCTAATGTGCTAACCTTTGAAAGTGGAATTTTGTCTTCTGGATACGCTTCATGGTTTGAAGAAACCACAAACACGACCAAAGAGCTTTTAATACTTTTCTCCTACAGAAGAGTTTTCTTATACAAATAACTAAAAAGGCCAAGAGCTTACTTCCCATTTTGAAAAGATCTTTATATCTAAATGATATTTATTAAAATTTAAGAATATTGCCAGTGAAGAGCACTTTAGTAAGCAAATAGTTAATCTTTGAGTCTGGGTTTGTTTATCAGATTGGTTCAATATTCTGTAAAGTTTCATCTGGTCTGTAGGACACTTTAGATGAGTTTATTGTATAACCATCACTGATTTGAGCCTTGAGGTCAACCAAACCTGAGTTCAAGCCTTGAATCTGGATTCATGATCTTGAGCAAATGACTGTGCTTCTCAAATGCTTCATCTGGAAGAATGAGGTTAATAACCCTACGTGGTGTTGTCAGAATTGCAATAATGATAAGAAACAACCCTTGTTCTAGCCATCACAGTGCACAGTGATGAACTAACCCTGACCAAAAAGTGGTGCAAAGAAATGGACTTTCCTGGAGGTGAAAAAGCTGGAGGCAGAGTTATTCTTTGGAGATCCTTATACCTTCCAGGCTTACCACAATCCAGTGTTGCAATGATGCTAGACAACAAGGAGTACTATATATTTGTAAATTTGCCTTAAATCAGAAGTGCCAATTGATGGAATCCTAAGTATAAAAGGTTGGTGATGTGGCAAGACTGGAGCTTTCCACTCCAGCAATATCCTTTAGGCATGGACAGTGTCCAGGTCAACTACATCTCCATTGGAGACCTTCTGGGCAGTGTTCATCTACTTGGGCTCCTATAACAAAGTACCACAGACTAAGAAGCTTAAACAATAGAAATGTATGTCTCAGAGATCTGGAAGCTGGTTAGCCCAAGATCAAGGTATTAGCCAATTGTTTCTGATGAGAAGCCACTTCTTGGCCTGACCTTTCATAGGGGTGAGGGTGCAGGGTCGGAAGGGTGGTAGAAGGGAAGAGGGAGGAGAGAGTAAAGTCTCTGATGTTTCTTCTTCTGAAGACACTAATCCCATTGGATCAGGGAGCCACCTTCATTACTCCGTTTACCTTACTTACCTCCTTATTAGTACTATCTCCAAATAGTCACATGGCGGCAGGGTTAGGACTTTGACTATGAATTTGGAGGGGACACAATTCAGTCCACAGCAGGGGCCAAGAGAAGTGATGTTAAGCTATGTTATATCTGCTCTTACATTATGAGAGTTGTATCACGGTCAGCTCAATTAGTGTGTGTGTGCAAGTGTGTGTGTGTGTGTCCTCTTCCTATCAAATTATAAGCCCTGAGACTTGCTGCAGGTACCCATTATTGGAAATCTCAAAGTATAAGATGCCTNTCTTACATTATGAGAGTTGTATCACGGTCAGCTCAATTAGTGTGTGTGTGCAAGTGTGTGTGTGTGTGTCCTCTTCCTACCAAATTATAAGCCCTGAGACTTGTTGCAGGTACCCATTATTGGAAATCTCAAAGTATAAGATGCCTCTCAGTAAACCAATATCCTGATTATTATAGTTTTCCAGAGGCCTATTTAACAGAAAACAAACAGGAAGAGTGGCTTCCTCCTCCTGAGTACGGCACATGAGAATCATCTTGGTGGTTAAAATGAAAAAGTGAGACTATCACTTCTCTTTCCATTAGTTTCAGATTTCCCATCACAATTATCATGATTCCTTGCAAGAGTTTACGAGGTAGTTTTCCTGCTTCTGTCTCCTTGACTTATCTTTTCAAGCTCACTCCTTGCTAATGTATGACACCAGGCTTGGCTTCCTGGAGAGACGTGATCAAGGAGCACAGGCCCCTTGCTGAGATACACATTAGCACAATTTCTAAATATGCTCTTTAGACTCATTTGATCTATGATATGTGTTATCATTTGATAAATTTTGGGCTAGCTGAGGTTATGTCTATATGTATGAGAAACATCTGTTGTCATGCTCCTTTAAGCAAGACAAAATAGATATTCTGATAATTGCTTCCAAGTATTTTGTTTTTTTCAAAATAAAGTTGTGATTCAAGAAACTTAAATGAGATAATTATAAAGTGTGCATTGAGAAAGAATTTATCCCTCCTTAAAAGTATTAATTAGGCCCTTCTAATCTCTATTGCAGATCTTCTGATGAACTTGCTTTTCTTCCAACTGCCTCTTTTGATTATGCATAAATAGGATGTAATTACATATGGATGGAAGGTTATAATACACAAATATATTCAGAAATTATGTGGATAAAATTCACAATAGGCTTTTGTAGTCCAATCATCAAATGATACAAATTAGGGCCAAAATAAGCAATTTGCTCTCTTTTAGTATCTACCTTCTCTATTGCTTTTTTTCATATTAGCACCATGGAGCATGTTAGAAAATAGAAAGAAAATAATTAGTCATTTTGACCTGTAGCTAGAAGGAAATTTGGTTTCTTAACATATTTTCTTAACAGGTGAGTTCACTGTTAGTGATGCTACTGAAAGTGAAAGTGTTAGTTACTCAATTATGTCCAACTCTTTGTGACCCCTTATAGCCTGCCAGACTCCTCTGTCCTTGGGTTGCTTCAGGCAAGAATACTAGAGTAAGTTGCCATTCCCTTCTCCAGGGATTGAACTCAGGTCTCCCCCATTGCAGGCAGATTCTTTACCATCTGAGCCACCAGTGCTATTATTATCTCTTTTTCTTTGCTTTGCCATCTTTTCTGTCAATTTCTCAACTCAAAATTTAAGATGGGGATCTCTAAACCTAAATTCTCTTTTTCAGAGAGGAGTAAGAAAACAAATGTAAAAGGGAACAGTTGAAAATATAATCAGTTTTAGCGATGTTTGTGCATATCATAAATATTTTGTTTCTCCAAAATGCTCACAGTGGGAAGGCTTTCTGAAAATAATTTTAAGAATAGTCTGCAATGGATTGCATTTCCTTATGCTTACAGGCTGTTGCAGTCTCCAGCTTGAAATTGTGTGTGCATATGTGTATGTGGGATAAACAGCTAATTACCTGTCAGTTACCATAGCAATGTTTACAGGAAGAATAAGCTCACATAGGTCTGTTACCCATCTTAATAGTGGAAAGCCGACATAATTTATTCCTTTCAATCCACACTGGAGATTCTGGCAGAAATTTTGGGATGCTCTCTAGTAAGTGCTTCTGTGACATTTGAGCCTCTTTCTTTTGAGTAGAGACTGTGTTTATTTGAGTGAGAAGTGGAAAGAATTAGCTTGGAAGAAGCTCTGGGATGCTAACATAGTTGACTCATGACTTAGTTCTGTTAGCAGCAGTTGATACAACACTGGCTCAGCATGAGGCCTTCTTCCAATAGTTTTACCTAGCCCTGTGAATTCTCAAAAAACAAAAAAATCCTCTATAGATAAATATACTTTTCTTTCAACAAATATTTTTGAACACCTACTATGGCTCAGCACTGTACTAATTTTAAGGGAAGCCATAGGGAGGTGAATGTAAGTCCCTAATTTGGGAGAGACATCCATTTTTTCAACAAATATTTCTTGACCACTTCTTATGTGCTTACTGTGTTATCTGAAAATGATAAAAGAGTGGCACAAACCTAGATTTGGAGGAGACATCAGTAGTCAGGAAAAACATACAGGAGGAAGTTAGCCAGGAAGGGTGGGGAGGATGTGAGGATGTGATGGGAAGGTATTTCAGAAGAGGGATAATCTTGTGAACAAGATCAAAAACAAGCAAATATGGTACATTTAGGGGAAAGAGGTTAGTATGTCTAGACAGAAGAATTCAAGAGAGGTGAGGGCAATGCTATAGAGATATAAGTGAAAGTGAAGTGAGTGAAGTGAAGTCGCTCAGCCATGTCTGACTCTTTGCGACCCTGTGGATTGTAGCCCACCAGGCTCCTCTGTCCATGGGATTCTCCAGGCAAGAATACTGGAGTGGGTTGCCATTTCCTTCTCCAGGGGATCTTCCTGATCCAGGGATCGAACCCAGGTCTCCTGCATTGCAGGCAGACGCTTTACCCTCTGAGCCACCAGGGAAGTCCCTAGAGATATAAGTAGGGATAGATATAAGTAGGGATCAAATCATAAAAGGCCGTAAGTAAATTGTGGTGGTTTCTATTTTCAAAAGATAATTACAACAATATCTCTGACTCCACATGCTCTTCTAAAATGTGAACTTCCCACATTTCTGCCTTCAAACATTTCTTCCTTCTTCTCTACCCTAGAACCTGGGTGGACATTTTAATCTCTGAGACAAATTATATAATGCTATTACTTATGTTTTATTCTCTGAAGACATTTGCTTTTGAAACTCAGTCATGATGCAGTAAGCATACCCTAGGCAGTCCATGCAAAAAGGACCAAAGAGAAGCCACATAAAAGTATTTGGGGGTAATGGCTGACTGTTGTCCAACTAACAGGTAATATTAGCCACAAGACATGTGAGTGAATTCTCTTCTAGATGATACCAGAACCCAGCTGTCAGGTTATTCCCAGTCTGCTAGTATTCCCAAATGAGCTCCCATACCTAGTAGAGCAGAGAAGAGATAAGCTGTCTCCACTGTGATGTATCTGAAATTCTAACCTTCTGTGGTTTGTTTTGCAGCAATAGCAACTAGAACATTTCTTAAGGAGTTTGTCCCTTTTTTCGGAGCCAGTGGGGAGCCACTGAAGTTTTAAGCAGTTAACTAGCAGGATCAGATTAGCATAGTAGAAGGTTCATTCTGACACTTTTGAGTGAGGAGAGTTAGTGAGAGTCAACTCTGGAGGCAGGGAGACTGGCTGGGAAGAGATTGGCCCCAGTGAAGCAATGTGTAAAAATGACCTGGACTTGGATGATATTAAGAGAGCTGAAGATAGTAATTCAAGCGTTATAAGGAAGCTTGGATCTACAGGGTGTGGTTCTAGATTAAATGCAGTGACTGGAGGAGAGGAACATAGGAAACAAAGATTATGTTGGGGTTACTGTCTTGATAACAGTGTGGCTGATGTGCCTTTTACTTTGACAGCAAGCACTGGACAAAGAGCACACTTTGGAGAGTCAGGAAGTGGGAGATGGTTAATTCTTTGGGTGCCCGATGGATCCGTCACATTATATAACAATTGAAATGTTCAAATGGCACTAGGCTATGAGTGACATTCCCAGATGTCCTATTCTGTTCTCCTTAGGAAAAAAGCTTAAAAAGTACAATATCCTCTCTCAAAATTTATGAAAAATGATTAGAGGTGATGAATTGGCAAGTTTGTGTGCAAAGCCAATCTAGTTTCAAGGTCTTGCACTAAAAACTATGGAGGCTGCAATGATCAGTTAGATAGACTTTCAAAAATCTAGTAGGAAGGTAAAATTGCAACGATTATAACATAAGAAATAATGCCTCACTTATAAAGGCCAAGAACACAATTTTTGAAAGATGTCAGCCCCAGTGGATTATCAAAGGCCTTGAGGAAGAGAAGACATGTCAGTAGAAAACCGCTATTAAATACAAAGGAAAGAAAGAAGGGGGAGATGCTACATCTTAGATTAAGTTGGAGATGAGATCTGATATCAGACTTTCTAATTTTAAGTAGCAGGTCTTCAACTCAGTAGCTTGGAAAAGTTTTAAATATTTTTTACAATCTATAGACTGCTGATTGTCATGATAGTATCTGCCTCCTAGGTTTTTTGAAAAAACTAAACAATAAACCATATATATGTAATATTTAGCTCACTGCCTGAAATGTTGTAAGCTTTTAAAGAAAGATAATTGCCATAATCATCAAGGGCATCTTCATCACTATCATTATCATCACTTTTATTATTAGTTAGGAGGAATGTTAATGGTAAACAATGAGATTACATAGTTGACCAAAACTTTTCTCCTCTTTATAAAATGATAACAAGAATATATTTTTGAACAAATACTTTACTAGGTGGTTCTGCTTCTATCTAGAATGAAGAAGTCTGGAAAAAAAGGTTACTCCCACCAAAATAATTGAAGAAAAAAAAATTGAATAAACTAGAAAATCATAACCCTTTGTTTTTCTTTTTTTCATCTCAGAGAATGGAAGTAGCAGAAAAACTAAGTAGCCTGAAATTCAAGGGAAAACATTCCAACTCAACCCCTAGGAGAAATGGGATTCATGAATTAACTCTTCTCTGACAGAGTACAATAAAAAGGGCCACCATAAAAACAGACAGAAAGATACTAGTTAATTTTTTTTTAATTGCTGAAGCTCAGATATGGACTAATATGCTAATGTAGAACTGATGGCCACAACTGAAAAGGGAGTTTGAACACATTTATGAGCCTTTTTCAATGGACCTCTACCAAGCACTCACAAGAAAGACAAGGGTCAAGCTGGGTAGCCATAGACAGTCTCTCATTGAGAGTAAGTGTGGATTTAAAAAATTGGTCCTGATCCCCTAACTGGCTCTTCACGCAAGTCTTAAGCATCTAGGAGAGGAACAACAAATTCTGTGAACTCCCAAATCAGAGTAAAGAGCCAGTATTCATTTCAGTTCAGTCACTCAGTCTTATCCAGATCTTTGCAACCCCATGGACTGCAGCATGCCAGGCCTCCCTGTCCATCACCAACTCCTGGAGCATACTCAAACTCATGTCCATTGAGTTGGTGATGCTATCCAACTCATCCTCTGTCATCCACATCTCCTTCCACCTTCAATCTTTCCCAGCATCAGAATCTTGTCTAATGAGTCAGTTCTTTGCATCAGGTAGTCAAAGTATTGGCGTTTCAGCTTCAGCATCAGTCCTTCCAATAAATATTCAGGACCTATTTCCTTTAGGATGGACTGGTTGGATCTCCTCACTGTCCAAGGAACTCTCAAGAGTCTTCTCCAACACCACAGTTCAAAAGCATCAATTCTTCGGAGCCAGTATTACTAGGGAACAAATGGAAAATAGCATTCTACACATGATAAAGAACTCAGAAATCACCCCAAGGACATGATTCCATAGTTATAATGCTATTAGAGGTCTCATACCACTGGGAAGCAGAAGGTAACTCTGCCACAGTAGAATACAATAGAGAGCTACTGGTTGCTGGCAGTTGGGTAGAGGAACAAACACCATTCCCAAGGCTTAGTCACTAAGGTCTATCTAAGACAAGCCAAAATAGGACCACAGGAGTTGCCCTGATCCTAACCACGAGTCTAGCAAGAACCAAGTAAAGCAATAGATTCTACCAGTAAGGGTGGGTAAGAGCATGGAAAAGCCTCTTCTGGTGGCCTTGGCATGCATGGAAGCTGAAAGCTGGTGCTGAAGCAAAAACTTTGAGAGAAAGTCTTCTGGCAATCTTAACTTTACCCTAATCTCAAGGCATCCTCAGGGAATTAAAAATCTATAGTATACTGAAGGGAACTGTAGCTACAACAGACCCCAAATGAACTCAGCTCCTGATTAGATTGATTCTATATTCCATACTTACAGCCTGAGAAGGGACATGTTTATTTCCAAGGGTAGAAGTTACTTAGCTCATCTTTTCTACACAAGATGCCTGGCTTTCAGTCAAAAAATGTGAGATACAGAGAAAAGCAAAACAAAAGCAACTGATTGCCAAAGGCAACACTAAAGAAGACTCAGAGGTGGCCCAACTGTTGGGATTATCAGATACAGACTTTAAAATAAAATGATTGATATGTTAAAGGATATAATAGGATACATGCACATTTTCAGGAAGAGATAGTAGTTTTAGCAGAGAGAAATAGAAAAAAAATAAGTAAAAATGCTAGAAATCAAAAGTAGGGTGTGATAAGCAAAATAATGGTCTCTCCCAAAGATATCCATATTCTAGCCGCCCCCATATATATGACTATGTTAATTTACATGACAAACAGAACTTTGCAAATATGATTAAGATAAGAATCTTGAGATGGATATATCATCTTAGATTTTTCAAGTGGGCCCAGTGTGATTACAGGGGTCCTTCTAGGAGGAAGGCAGGTGAGTCACTGTCAGAGGAGATGTGACGACAGAAGCAAAAGTCGGAAAGAGAAAGGGGGACTTGAACGCGCTGTGCTGCTCTCTTTGAAAGTGGAAGAGGTGGGTTATGAGCTAAGGAATGCAAACGACGTCTAGAAGTTGGAAAAAGCAAGGAAATAGGTTCTCCTTGGAGCCTCCAGAAGAAATGCAGTCCTGGTGGCCCACTTTAGAACTGGGCCACCATTCTGAACTCTAGACTTTAATATAATAAATGTGTGTTGTTTTAAGGCACTAAGTTTGTAGAAATTTGTTCAGCTGCCATAGAAATCTAGCATACAGGGCATTGGAAGTAAGGGATTTATACAACAAGCTTAAAAATAGATTCAACCTACTCAAAGAAATAACTGGTAAAGTTTGATAAGTCAGTAGAAATTACCCAAACTGAAACTTGAAGAGAAAGAAAATATAAAAAAATATATATATATATATAAATAGAATAGATCTCTAAGAATCATGTGACAATATCAAAATATTTAGCCTACATGAAAGTAGAATTTCAGAACAAGAATGAGAGACTAGAGTAGAAGAAATGTTTGAAGAGATAATGGCCAAGAATGTTCCAAAAATGCTGAAAGATCTCAAACCACAGATCCAAGAAGTATAGAAAGCTCCAAGGGAAAAAAAAAGAATCATAATCATTCACACTGGTGAAAACCAAATATAAGACACTGAAAGCAGATAGAAAAAAAAAAAGTACATGAACCTCAGAGGGATAAAGATAATGGAATCACATTTTTAAATTACTAAAAAGAATAATGAAAACAGAATTAGTGAGAGTATCAATCAAAAATTTAAAAAGGAGTGAAGGTGTTTTCAAGCAAATGAAAGCTAAGAAAATTCATTGTCCAGATGCATATTACAAGAAGTCTTAAAATTCTTCAAGAATAAGGACAGAATGTCATAAAGAAACTTGGATCTACACATAAAAAATAAGACCTAGAAATAGAAAAAATGAAGGTGAATATAAAATACTTTTTTTCCTTATTTTGAATTATTCTAAAAGATAATTGCCTGTTTGAAGCAAAAATATAAATATATTTTATTTTATGACATGTAAAGTAAAAATAAAATGAAAACACAAAGGATAGGATACTGAAATAGGAAGTACTCTTCTGTAATCTATGCGTGAAGTCATATAATACTATTTGAATGCATGCCATGTAAAGATGCATTTTGTAAGTCCTAAGGACAGCCACTAAAAAATATCAGAAATAGTTGTATAATAACAGATCAGTAGTGGAGAGAAAATAATATAAAAAATTTTTTTAATTCAAAAGCCACCAGAAAAGATAGAAGGAACAAATAGAAAGTGACTAGGAAGGTGATAGATTTAAATCTAATAATATCAATAATTACCAGTTCTACAGCAGTTGAAAAAAACATTGTTAATTGGCTAAAAAAAATAC
Source organism: Neotragus pygmaeus (assembly GCA_006410875.1). Taxonomy (NCBI): domain Eukaryota; kingdom Metazoa; phylum Chordata; class Mammalia; order Artiodactyla; family Bovidae; genus Neotragus; species Neotragus pygmaeus. The sequence continues at coordinate 454,783 of SJYV01055723.1, forward strand.
CCAATTATGTGTCATTTGCAAGAATTGTAAATATTTCTGATTAAAAATAAAAGGATGGAAAAATATACCATAAAAACACTAATCAAAACGAATATGACAGAACTATCTTGATATCAGAAAAGGAGACTTCAAAAATAGGCCAGAAAAGAGGGGGTATGAAGCCAAGACATAATTACATACAGAAGTCAATTCATCAAGAAGTCAGAAGCATCTGACATGTTATATACCTAACAACAGAGCTTCAGAACAATGAAACAAAAACTGATAAAGCTGAAAGGAGAAATGGGCAAACCATAAGTGTAGTTGGAGACTTCAGTGCTCCTTTCTCAATAATTGGTAGAGTAAGTAGAAAAATCAATGAAGATATAGAAGTCCTAAAAACAGTGTGAACCACTGTGACTGCGATGACATTTATGGAACATTCTACCTAATACGCATACACACACTTTTCAAGTGCACATAGACTATATGCTGGACCAAAGAACAAATCTCAGCAAATGTTTAAAAATTAAAATCGTACAAAGCATGTTCTCTGACAATAATGAAGTTAAATGGAAATCCACACATTTTAATAACCAAGGACTGCATCTTCAATTAGAATTCATCATCTGGTAATAGCAGAGAAACTGGCTCAAGTATAAACTATAAATTAATATTATGCTTAATCTAAGTCTTCAAAATTTCAGCACTAGATGCTTTTTTCTTTTTAGAGAATAAAATAGAAAATCTGCATTATTTCCCATCATTCTTGAAAAATGAACAGGAGGGTAACATTCCAGAATCATGTGAGAGGAAAAGAATAGGGTAGGGCAACTTATGACTGAACCTATAAATTTGATCACTTGATTCAAAAATATGACAATATTTATATATTTGTATCTATATATAAATATAGTTTCAAGTATTTTGTATTTAGATACTTTATGAAGTAGGGATAATCTCAAGTGTTTATAAGAGATGTATTATACAAATATCATATATTCACTATATGAAGTTTTTAAGAACTTGAGTTCTGAATGTAAAATAATCCTGTGTCCAAATTCCCAGTTCTGTTATTTGGACCCAGGTAACCTCACTGGTGTGCATGATGGGGATAATAGCACCTTGCCATAGCTTTATTGTGTGAATTCTTAAATAGACACAGGAAAAAACAAGTTAGTATAAACTGGTTGTCTTTGCCTTCCCTGTAACATCATTCTGTGACTGTCAAAGTTTTTGCCTTCTTATCAACCAGTAGGTGTTTTTTGAACACCTAACATATGCACAGATTTTCACTAGATATTGGAGAAAAAATGGCAAAGATAGATTATTCCCTTGGTAAATATAAAAGTTCTTATATTAAGTCATCTAGGGAAGACTTGGAAGATTTCCCTTATTTTTAACAATAGGAAACTTTTCAATAAAATTGTATCCTCCTCTTTGTGCTCCATTACATTTTTTCAGTAAGTATCCCACTCACTGAAAATAAAGATAATCATTCTTTCTATAGGAAATATGATGTTTAAGTATTTAATCTAAATAATTCAGAAAAGAAGGCAGGGACAATGAGTTCAGAGCCAAGTGGTAAGAATTCTGAAAACTCTGAATAAGGATAAGGATAAATCGGCAAACAGAAGAGGAATGCAAAATAAAATCATGTGACTTGTTCAAAGCCCATTGATCACCCCAATCTGTTGCTTCACATTTACAGCTCCCTAGGGGCTTACCCATGCCAAATGGGCCGGTTCATTACCTGACAGAAAGAATCAGAGAATGTTATTTTTCTTTTAAAATATCTGAGATTTTGACTCACAGATTGTTCTGTTTCTGCCACACAGTCTGGCTGTGGAAAATATGCCTGGATTCTGTGCTGTGCAGCTGTTCCTGCAGTTTCTGGCCCCTGGGTGAGCCCTCTCAGTCACACTCACCAGCTCAGACTTTGTCTCTAATCTCATCATAAGCCATAGAACCACCTATTCTTTGCCCAAGCCAGCTTTCCCACCAGAACTGCCTTATTCCTTACCACATTACACTTACCATTCTTCAGGATGCAGTCTCTTCTGATTAGTAGAAAACACTTTTCAGAACCATTTTAATTTATTAGTGAATTTCTAATTGTCTGAAAGGAAAGTGGTTGTTTTCCTTCCAAAAATATCATTTGAAGCCAAAGAAGTCAACCAGTTTCTTTCCCAATTCAGCTCATTGCCACACAATTCTCATAAGTACTGTGGCCCTCTCTATCCATCTATCCCTAGCCTCCAAGAAGCCATCAGATTCTCCCCAGGGCAAGGAAAACTGCTCCAAGAAGATCTGCCTTCTTCAAGGAAAGTAGCCAGAAACTTTGAAATGAGACATTTTCTTGTAAACCAAATAAATATTGTATAACAAGACCTGAGAGAAAGTCATGAAGCTTAAAAACAGTAGGTTTTTTTTTTTTTTTTACTTTTAATACAATTTTTAAAGATCACTTTCCATTTACAGTTATAATAAAATATTGGGTATACTCCTCATACTGTACAGCACTTCCTTGAACCCATCTTGCATCCAGCAGTTCGTCCCTCGAGCTCACCAACTCCTCTACTACCCCTTCCCCCTCCCCACTGGTAACCATGCGTTTGTTCTCTATATCTGTGAGTCTGAAAAACACTGGGTTTTAAACATGTATAGAACCTGGGAATAGAGTACGTGGAATAGGATATATGGAATTTTCTCAAAGCTGAGCCTCTAAATAAGTTCAGAACATGTTCTAGAAGATAGACTCCAAATGGGGATCAGCTAGTGAAACTGAGATAGACAATCCACATCACTGACAGGTAGAACGTTAGACTAAATGTGATTCAAATTGAGTTAATGTTTTTGAGGCCAGTTTGGCATGGATTCTGTACCAGGCACTGTGCCCGGATAAAGACAGCATAAAAGCCATGCTGGAGAGCCTTGTGGAGCCCGAGTTGGACAATTCTAGTAATTAAGTAATTGAAACAGTAGAGCCTCTATAAAAAAAGAGACTGTATTGCAGATGGTAATAATATGAGCAAAGTAATTTGAGAAACTTTTAATTCAACAGAAGGAAATAGGTTTTTTTACTGTGAGGCTTTGAGATATGTTTTATACATCACCAGGGCAAGTATAGAGTATGCAGAGTTTTCTCCATGAAGTAACCAAGAAACTGTTTTGTCTCTGGAGCAGCTTTCAATACTAGGGAGTGGTCTGCAGAACCCTCTATGGGAATTGGTAGTTATAATTTCTTTTTCCCATCTATAATATTTTGAAACAGATGATACTAGTGCTGACCCTAAGATTGCCACTCGTGCCAGCAAAGGAGAAAGTACAACGTTATTCTAATCCTCCTGAACATCTTGGCTTCATTATACAGTTGCTGCAAGGCTTTGATTAATGGAACCCTTATTGAAGACAACAGTACTTGGTTCTTTTTCAGGCAGGTAGCACATTATTCCTAAAGGTGGGAGCATTCATCTTCCTTACTTGTTTACTTTCACCCTCCTTCTTTATAAATAGCTTCTTACACCATTGCTGGGATGTTTTACATTTGGATGAATTGACCACAAGAGAAGACTCTTCAATTGAGAGAGATCTACAGTAAGAAATACATACGACTCTCTCTTTCATAAACATGTTCTTCTAACATACTTCTCCAGCTGTGACACTCAGTGTGAAAAAAAAAAAAAAAACTATATCGAGTCTGTGTTTTAAAGAGATGAACTTAAGTACCTTGAAAAGACAGAAAATTAATGCAGAAGAACTATTTTTTAGTCTGTTACCTGGCAAAGGCAAGAAAATGCAAAATAATTTTGTTAAAGAGAGGGGGACAAGAAATAGAAGACCCAGGTCTGAATTTTGGAAAAAGGGCTTCCCTTCTTGTGGGAAAACAGGCCTGGGAGTGTTCAACTGTAGAGAAGCAAGTGTTGCTGTACATCGGAGAAGGGAAAAGTGGGGAGGAAATTTAGAAAAATTCTAGACCACTCACATAGAGAATGAAAAACCTAAGACTTTGTCGGGCATGTTTTGGGAGAATGCCTGGGATCACTCATACGATCAACAACAGACCAAGGGTTAGAAAGCTATTCTTCTGGTGCCCTGTGCATTGCTCTTTTGCCTTTACTACAACCATCTTAAGTGATTTTCTATCCCATCTGACACTAGAGACTCAGGTTCTTTTCCAATCACTTTCACCCCCTGCTTTCTCATCTTGGTCAATGTCCTCAGCCTATATCTCATCACACACATCTTTAACCACAAACTCAATTTTTGTTTCTCTGTTCTCCCCAGTACTTCCATTCAGTTCATCCTCAAATTCTTTGGGCTCGGTTTTCAAAATATATCCTTGAAAATATAGCTATCTCTACTGATGACACCATGCTATGTCTCTTTTCTGGACCATTTCTAATCGGTCTTCCTGTTTCCATGCTTGATCCTGACAATCTACACTCCATCCAGAATTCAGAGAGAGAGAGTTTTAAATACAAACCATATCATGTTATTCTAGTACTTAAACTACCCAGGGACTTCTCATAGCTCTAAGAACACTGTACAGTTTTATTATTGTTCACAAAGCTTATGATCTGGTCCCCAACTTCATTTATGGCATCATTTTGTGCCTTGGGGCCACATTGACCTTCTCTCTTTGCCTCAGAAAATTCAACCTCATTCCTGCTCAGGGCTTTCGTCATCATTGTTTCCTCTGCTCTGAGTGTTCTTTCCTTCCAGGACTCTACATGCCTGTCTCCTTATCATTTCTAAAGCCTCAGTTCAAAAATCCAAGACCTTTTCCATGACCAAACAACCACTTCCCCCATGGAGCCATCTCTACCACATAATACTGTTTTCTTTTTTATAAACAGCTTACCACTATCCACAGTTCTTTTTCATTGTCTACTTAATCCCTACATATCATTAACCATTACGCTCCATGAGATCAGAGACTTGTTCATCTTGTTCACCCTGGTACCATCAGAGCTCAGAAGATTGTGTGTCATAAAATATCCTCAGTAAAGATGTGCTAATTGAATGAGCACCTAGAAAAAGACAAAATAAAAATCAATGATGTTTTTTGTTAAACACCATAAATCTTAATAGGAAAAATGAGAAAAAAGTTTACAAAAGATTATTGGTCTTTGGGCTGATAGAATAACACTATCTAGATTTGGCAATGGGGCAAATAAGACCAAGAGTAAAGATGCTGGTTAGTTATTCATCTAGTGTCCAAATGGGATCTAACAGATGGTAAATACGAATTAACATAAATAAATAACCATTTTAAGAAAAAATGGTATTTCTTAAGAGATGAATCTAGGAGTTAATGGTAAAAAAAAAAAAAGGCTGAGATTTGAGTTGGAAGATCTTACCTTGCTAATATCAGTGGTCAAATCTTCTAACAACTTAGACTCAGTTTCTTTGTATGCTGTGAAAGTATTTGACATAAACTATGAGGAGAACTATCATGAAAGATGTCTGCCTTAATCTTGCTGAAATTAAATAAGGGAGAAATATATCTTGACTTCAGAATATGTTTATACATAGAAGTTCTGAATATATATCAATGCTGACATTTTAAAAAATTTATAATCAAGATAATTTGTCTTCCAGAATGCTTGATAAATTCACATTAAGTATCAGTTGAGTTCCTACCATGTATAAAATATTTCAGCGTCTATTAAAAATAAAATTTTTCTTTAAAATGGGGAGTTGGCCAGTAAAAGAGGGAAAGGGAGAGATTTTAGGTCATATAGCCTGGAAATACATAGAAATGAAGAGTAAGAGAGAGGATGATGTACAAAGAGTTTTCTTCAAATATTGGGGGTACTTGTATATAAGTGCTTGTAATGGTGACAGCTGTCCCACATCAGATTAGGTTGTTTTAGTGATCACAGCTTGATAACTTACTTGGTAAAGAATCCTCCTGCCATGCAGGAGACCCCAGTTTGATTCCTGGGTTGGGAAGATCCACTGGAGAAGGGATAGGCTACCCACTCCAGTATTCATGGGCTTCCCTGGTGGCTCAGCTGGTAAAGAATCCGCCTGCAGTGTGGGAGACCTGGGTTCGATCTCTGAGTTGGGAAGATCCCCTGGAGAAGGGAAAGGCCACCTTATATTCTAGGCCTAGAGAATTCCATGGACTGTACATAGTTCATGGGGTTGCAAAGAATCAGACATGACAGTGATTTGCACTTCACTTCAGTGATCAGGGAGAGCCCCTTCCCTGAAACTTGACAAGGAATGGCAAGAAACATACAGTGGTATGCTGGCAAATGTTAACTCAAACTCTCCCCATAGAAGGTAAAAAGGAAAACATAGATCCCTGACTTGTTGAGTTTGCTGATTTCCATAGTGGGACTACTCCCAGTGTGCCTGACTTGAGACTAACACCATTAAAGGCAGAGTGGGAAGGAAATGAGCACATTCCACTCCCATAAGCCTGAGTAAGACGGCTCCAGCATAGCACTGCCTGTAGTCGAAAGTCTTTCAGCCACCAGTTTGAGAGAGAGAGAGAGAGAGAAATAAGACTTTTGATTCTTGTTCTGTAAAGTTGGAGGAGAAGACCAGACCCTGCATTGCTGGGTTCATGGCTCAAACGTGATGGGAATTTTGCTGCTGTCATTCATTCACTTATTTATTGATTTGTTCACATATATTTAGATTCCTGGGTGGCTCATATGGTAGAGAATCTGCGTACAATGCAGGAGACTTGGCTTCGATCTCTAGGTCAGGAAGATTCCTTGGAGAAGGGAATGGCTACCTACTCCAGTATTCTTGCCTGGAGAATCCTATGGACAGAAGAGCCTGGCAGGCTACAGTCCGTGGGGTTGCACAGATTCAGACATGACTGAACAACTATCACTTTCACTTTTTTTCTTTTTCCATCTATTTATTGGATACCCACTCTGTGTCAGGCACTATTCTGTGTGCTGAGTGTACAGGTGTTAGAAGAGACATAGTTCTGCCTACATGAAGTTCTAGGTCTAGAGACAATCGGTGTATAAAACCGTATGGACTGATAAGTGCAATGAAGAAAAACAAGCCTACCTAAAGAGTAAGAAACTATGATGGGCTTAAGGAGGGACTATAACAGACTGGTTGCTCAGGGAGGTGATGATAGTTGGGCAGTAATCTATACGAATAACCAGGGGAGAGCATTTCAGGTACAGTGAACAGCAAATTCACAGGTGCTGATATTGAAGCATGCCTTCATATTTGAGTTGCAAGTTGCAAAGTGTTAAAAAGTTCTGGTTGGTTGGAGGCAAGTGAGTGAGAGGAAAGCATGAAAGGAGTTTGGGAGGGAAAAGGACCAGGGCATACATGACCTTGAAACCCGAGCAAGACTGATGCAAAACCACTGAAGGTTTTGAGCAGTGATGTGCTATGATCTGATTTCTGTATGAAAATAACTTGTCTACCTGCTGAATACAGTGTCATCTAAAGGGGCAAGACACTCTAAGAAGCAGGTAGTAAGTTAGAGGGCTATGGTTCTAATCCAAGTGAGAGACAGATGGAAGTGGCTTGAACTGAGGTAAAGCTACAAAGATCGAGAGAGGTAGTCAGGTTTGTGACTGACAGGACTTAATGATGGACTAGATGTGCGGTGTAAGAGTGTAACAGAAATAGAGATATGAGGATTGACTGTGATATTTTGGATCTAAGCAGAAAAATACACATGCATGTGTGTGTGTAAAGATTCACAGAGATGCATATTATTATAGACCATCTCAACGGTAAAGGGCTAAAGATAAACACATGTGAACTATCCACGAGTGAGAAGATGACATTTAAAACCACGGATAGTAAATATAAATAAGAGAGAGAAGAGAATCTGGGGTTGAGTTCTATTCTAAAAGAGAAGGAAGAGCCAGTTACAACAACAAGNCTAAAGATAAACACATGTGAACTATCCACGAGTGAGAAGATGACATTTAAAACCACGGATAGTAAATATAAATAAGAGAGAGAAGAGAATCTGGGGTTGAGTTCTATTCTAAAAGAGAAGGAAGATCCAGTTACAACAACAAGAAAGGAACAGCAAATAACAAGGAGAAAACAAATGTTTTCAAAGTCAACTGAAATCAATACATCAAGAGGTAAAAGTGAAACATTGATTAAAGTGAAAACATGACAAGAGTGAGTTCAGTGGGATAGTGGGATCATAATTCTGATTGCTGACGGCTGAAATGAGATGGGAGGAGAAAGAGGAGACCAGGAGCACAGAGAGATACTTTGAAGAAGGTTCATTGTAAAGGACAATAGAGAGATAGGCAGAAGTTGAAGAAGGATTTGTGAGTTAAGAGAGGGAATGTTTTTAGTTTTCTAAGTTGGGAAAAGTCACAGAAAGTTCATAAACTGGTGGGAATAACATAGTAAAGAGAACTTTGATCATGACAAAGAGCAAGGTGTAAGTGAAAAAGCAAACTCCTTGAGTAGTGNTGTGAGTTAAGAGAGGGAATGTTTTTAGTTTTCTAAGTTGGGAAAAGTCACAGAAAGTTCATAAACTGGTGGGAATAACACAGTAAAGAGAACTTTGATCATGACAAAGAGCAAGGTGTAAGTGAAAAAGCAAACTCCTTGAGTAGTGGTGCTATTTTGAACCAGTACACGTCTATGTGCTCTGTACACATCTGTGTACAAAGGTCCATGTAGTCAAAGCAGTGGTTTTTCCAGTAGTCATGTATGGATGTGAGAGTTGGACCATAAAGAAGGCTGAGCACTGCAGAATTTATATTTTCATACTATGGTGCTGGAGAAGACTCTTGAGAGTTCCTTGGACAGCAAGGAGATCAAACCAGTCAATTCTAAAGGAAATCAATGCTGAGTATTCACTGGAAGAACTGATGCTGAAGCTGAAGCTCCAATACTTTGGCCACCAGATGTGAAGAGCTGACTCACTGGAAAAGACCCTGATGCTGGGCAAGACTGAAGGCAAAAGGAGAAGAGAGTGGCAAAGGATGAGACCGTTAGAGAGCATCACCAACTCAATGGACATGAATTTGAGCAGACTCTGGGAGATAGTGAGACAGGGAAGCCTAGCATGCTGCAGTCTATGGGGTTGCAAAGAGTCAAACACTGTTGTTCAGATTTAGTGACTGAATAGCAATACTACCACATCAGAGAGGGTTGATAGTAGATCAGAGACAGATTACCATTGTAATAAAGGGACAACAATATTTATAATTTTACTAAGAAGCTGGACGTTTGATAGCTTTGCTAGTGGAAACATAGGTTGTCATCTTCTAACCGCTTTTATTTTCCCACTGAAATAAAAAAGTGCTATCATCAGATGCAAGTGGATGGTGAGGGGAACATACTGGAAGCTTGAAGAGCAAGGNATAAAGAAGGCAAAACATCTCGTGTTAAAATGATAATGCTTTGAATAATTATTGTGTAATTAAATGAATAATTAATATTAAATAAATACATTTTAAATTAATATATTAATGCTATAATATTAAATTTATTTTACACTTTAAAATTTTTTATGTGGCTAATAAAAGTATTTTAAACTGTGTATGTGTCTTGCATCATATCTCTATTACACAATATTGCTCTAAGTCATTTTTTGGTATAAGTTTGTAAAGGAAGCTGTGCTTTGCTTAGTTGCTCAGTCATGACTGACTCTTTGTGACCCCATGAACTGCAGCCTACCAGGCTCCTCTGTCCTTGAGGATTCTCCAGGCAAGAATACTGAAATGGGCTGCCATGCCCTCCTCCAGGGGATCTTCCCAATCCAGGGATCAAACCCAGGTCTCCTGCATTGCAGGCAGATCCTTTACAGACTGAGCCACCAGGGAAGCCCTAGTGAAGGAAGCTGCACTTTTGTAATTAGCTACCTATGTAAATATTTTCTCAATATACTCAATTTTTCCCACATGGATTGTCGACTTGGAAACGGCAGAGAAATGGGGAAGCCCTTAAGTCCAACATGTTTAACAGTCCAGGAAGATTTTTCATTTGTGAGTTTTAGGCCACATTTTTTAATTACTGCTTTTGGCTTCTTGTGTCTGTTTCAATGGCTAGAACAGGAACAAGAGTACAAGGGTAATTAGGGTCCTTTGCACCTCCAGCATGAAGGGATAGAAGAACTACTAAGAAAATATAGAGGAAGAAGAGATTATTTTTAAACCATGATATGTAAAATGGCCAGAGAAGGAAATGATAACCCACTCCAGTATTCTTGCCTGAAAAATCCCTTGGATGGAGGAGCCTGGTAGGCTACAGTCCACGGGGTCCCAAAGAGTTGGACATGACTGAATAACTTCACTTTCACTTTTCACTTTTCCTATAAAATGACTAATAACAAAATGACACTTATATTGAGCTATAGAAATATTTTATGAAAAAGACACAGTAGCAACAAAATCATGGCACCTAGAAACGTGAGATGTTTGTGTGCATGCATGCTTTGTTGCTCAGTCATGTCCGACTCTTTGTGACACAATGGACTACAGCCTGCCAGGCTTCTCTGTCCATGGGGAGTCTCCAGGCGAGAATACTGGAGTGGGCTGCCATGCCCTCCTCTGGGGGATCTTCCCAACCCAGGGATCAAACCCAGGTCTTCTGCATTGCAGTTAGATTCTTTACCATCTGAGTCACCAGGGAAGCCCAACAGAGGCTTGGGAAACAGCTTATAATCCCATTTGGCTGGATATTATAATATTTGCCTGGGCTGTGTGTGGTGTCCCCAAGATTTCTTAGGACAGATTATTGAGCAACTTGAATGAAGCCCATGACTGTGTTATTATTCCGTAGGCAGCAAGGAGCCATAAAATAATTTTTGAGCAGAGGAATAAGATGATTGGGGCTCTGGTTTGAAATAAATGCCAGCCGTGTGAAGAAAGACTGACATAAAGAGAAATTAATGGCAGAGAAACCACAAGAGTTATCCAATGGTCTATAAAACCTAGACATTAAAAATGAGGAAACCAAAGTTATCTATAATTTTTCCACTTGACTTTTGTTAAGCATGATTGAAAATGTTCTCAAATCCAACCCTGTGTGAGGTATCTGGGTTACCTGTCCTCATCAAGCATACAGTCCACTACCTGAAACAAACATTGAAGAAATATTTAAAAGTATGTCACTGAGTATTATGATGAGTGCAAAGTACTTCTAGCACATTTAATGTCAGAGTCATAAATTAAGCGTGGGAATTAAGAAGTGACATTTCGACTGAGCCAAGCAAAATAAGTCACCAGTGACTTGAGGAGGGAGCGGGGAGAGGGAATATGCTGAAGGAAAAACAGGTGTGAGGAAGCTGAGATGAGAAAGAGCATGGTGTTTTTGCAGAACTTACAGGAGTCCAGTTGGACTAGAATATGAGAGCAACAAGGGGAAATGAGCGTGGACAAGTGTGACATCATACTAAGCCTATGTCCTAACAGAGCCCACAGGTCACATCCTTTAAATGTGGGAAGTCCCTGAAGGATTTCACACAGGGCAGGAGACAATTAGGGGTTAATTCAATATTGGAACAGGAAGGTAGGTGGTGCCCACCTAACCACAGGGCTGCGAGGACAGGAGGGGAGGTGTGCTGCAATGTATAGGAAACACTCTGCCTAGAGCACAGGAAAAGTGGCTAAGCAGACTTTTAAAGACACCCATTTGCTAAATAAATGAATGAAAAAATGGATTGGGAAGAGGAATAGAAGGGTGGAAACTTCTTAAGAGGCTGGTATAATATGGTCAAGAGGAAGATGATGGTTACTTGAATTTCATTTGTACCAGTGGAAGTAGAAAGACACAGACAGAAGAGTCTAGAATTATTTAGGAAGGAACTGGATGAGACTTGATGAATCACTGAATACAGAGAGGTAATGAGGAGAGAAGAGACAAGGAGAATACTCAAGTTGCTGGAACAGCAGATGACATGAAGAAAAGGAACAAGGAACAATGTATAGGGAAGGTCTGAAAGCACCATGCAAAACATATGCAGGTTCTTTTTCCTGTTGGGTTATGTTTGTCGGGGATTTCTGAGATGACTGAGTCCAACCTGGAATTTCCTCAGTGGCTTCCCAGCTGGCTTAGTGGTAAATCTGTCTACGAATGCAGGAGACGGAGTTTGATCTCTGGATTGGGAATGTCCCCTGGAAGAGGAAAATGGCAACCCACTCCAGTATTCTTGCCTGGGAAATCCCATGGACAAAGGATCCTGACAGACTACAGTCCATGGGGTCACAAAAGAGTAGGACACAAGTTAGCAACTAAACAGCAACAGCAAAAAAGTCCAATACGTCATTTTATAAATGTGAAACATTTAAAGTGGAAGTGACATGAAAAGGCGTTGTGATTGTTTAATGATACAGGTGAAATTAGACAGACTTCTTGACTCCTGCACAGCCCAGCTCTTTGCTCTACATCCTTGCCTTCCAGAGACTGATTCACTGTCCTAAAAATACCACTGTCACTGGGGATCATGTGAAAAATGCAATTCTAAGGCCCACCCTGGATATCTGGATCTGAATCTGCATTTCATTAAGATTCCTGTGTGATTTGTATGCACATTAGAGTTTGATTCTTAGCTTTTCTACATCAAAACCCCATTTTGTATGTAGAAGTCCAAAACTAATCCACAGGCATCATTCTTTATAGCTGGAAGACAAATGCATTTATTTTCCCTTTTCCTTTACATAACCCAGCACAATAAATTTCCATTCTATGTTAAGTAAAAAGAGCCATTCCTAGTCATGCTGAGGCGCTACTTTTATTCCTTTGTAAAAGAGAGGTAAAAAAATCTTAGCCCGTTTTCCTGTGACAGAGGATGTAATTGAATGTAGCTATGAACGCTAAACATAATCAATCTGTTTTTAACAACTTAAACTGTTCTTAAGGACAAAGATAACACAGATGATCTCTTAGATATTGCTTGCTTTGTAAATCATCCTTGACACTAATGTGGTTAATTCTGGACAGACATCTTGTTCCTGGTTATTTGTAGGAGGAAGGGGCATACTCTTTGCTCTTAAAAGCTGTGAATCTCCCCAGAGTTCCTCTGTTGTGCACAATAATCTTTCAGAATATTTCACTGTTTTTCATATAAACTTGAGTGGCATTGAAATCAGACTTTGCAGACTTTCAGGTGATCTTTTGGTTCATTTCTTCCTTTTGGGTTTTTTTTTTTTTTTAATGTCCTTTTTAAAAAATCTAATTCTATAAATTTTTTTCTAGTGCTCCAGTCTCTTGCCTGAAAGTAGCCAGGGCCCTATCAACCTGTAACTGAGAGTTACAGTTTCATGACATAGAAAAGTCTCCTGAAAGCAAAAGATCATATCATTTGTCTTGGTTCCACAGAACCTGACAAAATGTTCTTTTACTTTATGAAGACTCTTGGAAACAAATGACAGAAGGAAACCCAAACCAAACAGACTTGAGGAATAAAGAGAGTTCATTAACTCACAAAACCAAAAAGTCCAGAATATGTTCTGACTTTATGAAAGGCTTGATTCAGTGGTTCAAACCCACTCAGTCACCAAGGCCCGGGGGCTTCTAGCAGCTTGAAGGCTTCAGTACTTTCAGGCTCACCATCTTCATATCATACCATCAGAGGGAGAAAGAGAATCTGTTTCAGTTGCTTCCGTGGAATGCAGAGGAAGCTCAGTAGCTTCTTGCTTTAAATTATCTATGATGTGGCCAAGCTTGGAGTCAAGGGAGGTAGACTAAGTTGATTGGCTTAAACTGACCCAGGAACCTCCGAGAGTCAAGGGATGGTGGTGGGGCCCACTCACACCGCTTGGGTGGTGGTTTAGTTGCTAAGTCGTGTCCAACTCTTGTGACCCCATGGACTATATCCCGCCAGGCTCCTCTATCCATGGATTCTCCAGACAAAAATATTGGAGTAGGTTGCCATTTCCTTCTCCAGGGGATCTTCATAACCCACAGATAGAACCTGGGTCTCCTGCATTGCAGGCAGATTCTTTACTGACTGAGTCACCAGGGAAACCCCTGGGAATGTGAACCAAAGAGGATGTGTGTGCTGAAGAAAAATTGCAGTTATGTCAAGGAGAAGGGCAGCCAACTAAAGATTTCTATTTGTTGAATAGAAAGTATACTTTTGACTAAATGAACAATTGGGTTCATATTGATTTTAGATGCCTTACCACAGAACCAAATGTTCAAATGCTGTGTTGGGATGGTAGAGATTATTTTTTGGATAATTTCTGAGAGGGCATAGTAATATCAATATCTTCTTGTCATTCCAAGAAAAATTATCCATTAATTTCTATATTTCTTCAGATCAGTTTATTCTCTCCTGCTCCTTCTACATGTGTATCTTCAAGAAAATATTTAACCCCTATTTTTCTGTTCTGTTTACAATGTGACAGAATGCTTCTCTGCACTAATTTTGCTGCTATTCTGAAATATGGAGTTTTTTCAAACCCTCAGTTCAAATCTAACCTCAGTACCATTTAACTGTTAGTTCATCTTTCTTCTCTTTAAAAGACCAAATGTTAAATGTCAAAGTATCATCTGCTTTGCTCCTCATTTGCCTTTAGACTTTCCATCCCATGGCTTGACTCAATGTTTTCTAGAATGAGCTATGAGCTCCCAACCCAGCTGTGTATCTGGTCTGGCAGGACATCAGTTCCACATGAGCTGAAAGTGCAGTCCAATAGCAATCGAATAACCATGGCTTGTCAGATTAGATTTGCGGTCTCTTCCCTTTTTCACTGTCTTCCTTTTAGTCAGATGATGGTTAGAATCTGCTATTACTTAGTGTTCAAAAATAGCTTTTTTGTTTTGTATCTGGAAAATATATAATTTATACCATTTTGAAGAATGTGTATATTACAATTTGTATATGAAACTGATTCCTCTTAAATTATATAGCAGAGTTCTGACTTGTTCTTATTTTTTCCCCCTTATAATTAGCTGCTGTTCCAGTGACAGTTGTCAATCACTGTAAATATATTCTTAATATGAATAATAATTTTCTGATTGTCAATATATGAAGTCTCATGCTCTGCTTCTTTTTTGGACCAATCCTAATGAACTAACTATGAAAATATGGTTTTAAAAATTACTATAGCATAACTAACACCATGTTCTACATGACAGCACCAGCGGATTTTAGAGATTTCTAATGCTGTGGAATTGGTTTTTTACTCCAAAGACATGTTAAAATATTTTGACAAAGAGTGGTATACACACCCTCCTTATACAACCACACTAGTTTTTCTCTACTACTGGTTTAGGCTCCATATATTGAAATATAACTTGCTATGCTGTTGAAGAGAATCGTCAGTTACAAATATACTACAGAGCATGGTATGGTCCTAAGAGGGTAAATTAAGAAGATGAATTAGGTTCATATCTCACTTCTAGGGCTTTGCTGGTGGCTCAGATGGGAAAGTGTCTGCTTACAATGCAGGAGACCTGGATTTGATCCTTGGGTCAGGAAGATCCCCTGGAGAAGAAAATGGCAACCCACTCCAGTACTGCTATCTGGAAAACTCCATGGATGGAAGAGCCTGGTGGGCTACAGTCCATCGGTTGCAAAGAGTCAGACATGACTGAATGACTACTCTTTCTTACTTTCTTCCCATGGCTTACTCGATATGAGCAGGTTATGTAGCGTCTCTAACCTCAGTTTCTCTCAGAAATACATGAGCGAATGCAGAAGAGCACTTAGTACATGCCCGGGATGGTGTAGGCATTTGGCGAATGCTGACTAACCCATAAATCCTCAGAAACTCATCTCGAGCCGTCCTAGAGTTACCATAGTTCATCTGCATGAAGAGTGGGGGAAGAACATATGCAGAAATAATTGGTTCTTATAAAGTAAATGTTTTAAGAAAAAAATATCCTGAGAGTACAAAACTAGAACTAAAAACTTTTTAAAAAATGTATCTGCTTGAAAAATGTCTGATTTATATATCATATTTATACTGCAAACCTAGACTTGCCACATGTAAATGCTTTTAGAAACAGAGCCACACCCATTCATTTGCTTATTATCTTTGACCATTTTCATCCTGCAGCAGGAGTGAAGTAGTTGCATCAGAGATCACCTGACATGCAAGTTCAGTTGAGTTCAGTTGCTCAGTCGTATCCGACTCTTTGTGACCCCATAGACTGCCGCACACCAGGCTTCCCTGTCCATCACCAACTCCTGGAGCTTCCTCAAATTCAGGTCCATTGAACTGGTGTTGCCATCCAACCATCTCATCCTCTGTCATCCCCTTCTCCTCCCATCTTCAATCTTTCCCAGCATCAGGGTCTTTTCAAATGAGTCAGTTATTTGCATCAGGTAGCCAAATTATTGGAGCTTCAACATCGGTCCTTCCAATGAATATTCAGGATTGATTTCCTTTAAGATGGACTGGATAGATCTCCTTGCTTTTCAAGGAACTCTTGAGAGTCTTCTCCAACACCACAGTTCAAAAGCATCAATTCTTCAACTCTCAGCTTTCTTTATGGTACAGCTCTCACATCCGTACATGACTACTGGTAAAACCGTAGCTTTGACTAAAGGACCTTTGTTGGTAAAGTAATGTCTCTGCTTTTTAATATACTGTCTAGGTTTGTCATAGCTTTTCTTCCAAGGAGCAAGCATCTTTTAATTTCATGGCTGCAGTGTCACCATCTGCAGTGATTTTGAAGCCCCCCAAAATAAAGTCTCTCACTGTTTCCATTGTTTCCCCATCTATTTCCNTTTACTAGCATGTGAGATGAGTGCAATTGTGCAGTAGTTTGAGCATTCTTTGGCACTGCCTTTCTTTGGTATTGGAATGAAAACTGACCTTTTCCAATCCTGTGGTCACTGCTGAGTTTTCCAAATTTGCTGGCATACTAAGTGCAGCACTTTCACAGTATCATCTTTAGGATTTGAAATAGCTCCACTGAAATTCCATCACCTCCACTAGCGTTGTTTATAGTGATTCTTTCTAAGGCCCAATTGATTTTGCATTCCAGGATGTCCAGCTCTAGTTGAATGATCACACCATCATGATTAACTGGGTCGTGAAGATCTTTTTNAATAGCTCCACTGAAATTCCATCACCTCCACTAGCGTTGTTTATAGTGATTCTTTCTAAGGCCCAATTGATTTTGCATTCCAGGATGTCCAGCTCTAGTTGAATGATCACACCATCATGATTAACTGGGTCGTGAAGATCTTTTTTGTACAGTTCTGTATATTCTTGCCACCTCTTAATATCTTCTGCTTCTGTTAGGTCCATAACATTTCTGTCCTTTAATGTGTCCATCTTTGCATGAAATATTCCCTTGGTATCTGTAATTTTCTTGAAGAGATCTCTAGTCTTTCCCATTCTATTATTTTCCTCTATTTCTTTGCATTGATCACTGAGGAAGGCTTTCTTATCTCTTCTTGGTATTCTTTGGAACTCTGTATTCAAATAGATATAGCTTTCCTTTTCTCCTTTGCTTTTCACATCTCTTCTTTGCTCAGCTGTTTGTAAGGCCTCCTCAGACAACCATTTTGCCTTTTTGCAATTCTCTTTCTTGAGGATGTTCTCAATCGCTGCCTCCTGTACAATGTCACGAACCTCCATCCATAGTTTATCAGGCACTCTGTCTATCAAATCTAATCCCTTGAATCTATTTCTTACTGCCATTGTATAAGGGATTTGATTTAGGTCATACCTGAGTGGTCTAGTGGTTTTCCCTACTTTCTTCAATTTAAGTCTGAATTTGGCAATAAGGTATTCATGATCTGAGCCATAGTCAGCTTCCGGTCATGTTTTTGCTGACTGTATAGGTCTTCTCCATCTTTGGCTGCAAAGAATATAATCAATCTGATTTTGGTGTTGACTATCTGATGATGTCCATGTGTAGAGTCTTCTCTTGTGTTGTTGGAAGTGGGTATTTACTATGACCAGTGCATTCTCTTGGAAAAACTTGGTTAGCCTTTGCCCTGCTTTGTTTTGTACTCCAAGGTCAAATTTACCTGTTAATCCAGCCATCTCTTGACTTCCTACTTTTGCATTCCAGTCCCCTATAATGAAAAGGATGTTTCTTGGGTGTTAGTTCTATAAGGTCCTGTAGGTCTTCATAGAACCATTCAACTTCAGTTTCTTCAGCATTCTGGTCGGGGCATAGACTTGGATGGATTACTGTAATAATGAATGGTTTGCCTTGGAAATGAACAGATCATTCTGTCATTTTTGAGATTGCATCCAAGTATTGCATTTCAGACTCTCTTGCTGACTGTGATGGCCAACATGGTTAACAAGAGAGTCTGAAATGCAGTACTTGGATGCAACAATCCTTCTAAGGGATTCTTGTCCACAGTAGTAGATATAATGGTCATATGAGTTAAATTCACCCATTCCAGTCCATTTTAGTTTGCTGATTCCTAAAATGTCGATGTGTGAGGTTAATGTCTATGGTGGGGTTAATGACAACATCCTCCAAGGGGGCTTATGCCATACCCAGGTCTACTGCACCCAAAGCCCCTGCCCCTGCAGCAGTCCATAGCTGACCCTTACCTCCACAGGAGACACAGTTCTGGCTCAGTCTCTGTGGGGTCTCTGGGTTCTGGTGCACACAAGGTTTGTTTGAGCCCTCTGAGCATCTCTGGCAGGTATGGGGTTTGATTCTAAATGTGATCTCACCCCTCCTACCTTCTTACTGGGGCTTCTCCTTTGCCTTTGGACATGGGGTATCTTTTTAGGTTGAATCCAACATTCTCCTGTCAACAGTTGTTCAGCAATGAGTTGTAATTTTAGAGTTCTCGTAGGAGAAGATGAGTGCATGTCCTTCTACTCTGCCATCTTGCACTCCAAGATGGCATGCAAAGCCTAGAATATTTAGTGTCAGTTCATTGGCAGAAAAAGTTTGCCAGCCCCTGGACTGGAATGTCACTTAAGAGAACTAAAAGAAGACTTGAAGTATTCAGTGAATTGGTATAAATTAACCTTTAAGATGAATTTTGGCAGTCTTCTTCTAATACTATAAAAAATGTGTCAATATAATTCTTACAAGATAGAACCTAAAAGACAAAATATATTTATTTCAGGGAGGCTTATAGCCACATATTATAACATTGAGTCCCCCTGAAAGCAGAACTGGAGAGAAGAACTTTATGCAGGTAGTTTATCTGGGAAGTAAACCCAAGATATAGCAGTGGGGGATTGAAATGATTGAAATAGGTATGAGAAAAAGGATGTGTTATCCAGCTGATCATTGCTGTGGGAAACTGGGGCTTAATCCTTTAAAACAAACAAACAAACTCTGAATCACCGAATAATACAACTGCACTGTTCACCTGAGGGATGGAAAAAGAGAACATTCATCTACCAGCTTCAGTCTTTCACTGGAAAACTCCTCCATGAGGTGTTAATTCTCTTAAATGTCTGAATTTGCACATGCACCAATGCTAAATATTTCCCTCATGTATTCTTCAACTCAGCCACATAGAAAATGCAGGCTCAGAAAGTGAGGAACACAGTGTAGCTGTGGTGAGGTGGATGAGGTGCTATCAGACTCCTCAGACTTGAAGTGAGTTGCCTGGCTGTGGCTCGCAACCAGGAGGATCTGAAAGAGGGCATGAGAGGTGTCCTCATGAGTACATGCTCAGATGCTAAGTCATATCCAACCCTTTGTTCCTCTGTCCATGGGATTTTCCAAACAAGAATACTGGAGTGGGTTGCCATTTCCTTCTCCAGTGGAACTTTACTACCCAGGGATCGAATCCACATCTGTATTGCAGGCAGATTCTGTACCACCAAGCCCCCTGGGAAACCCATTCATTATAGTACATGATGTTTATTGAGTGCTCGTGGATAAGGCAATGGTGACCCACTCCAGTACTCTTGCCTGGAAAATCCCATGGGCGGAGGAGCCTGGTAGGCTGCAGTCCCTGGGGTCGCTAAGAGTCGGACACGACTGAGCGACTTCACTTTCACGCATTGGAGAAGGACATGGCAACCCACTCCAGTGTTCTTGCCTGGAGAATCTCAGGGATGGAGGAGCCTTGTGATCTGCCGTCTATGGGGTCACACAGAGTCAGACACGACTGAAACGACTTAGCAGCAGCAGCAGCAGCAGCAGCAGCAGGCTGTGCATGTCACTGAATGAGAAATGCTTTCTCTACATTATCCCATTAACTTTGATACCAGTACAATGAGCTGAATAGATTTCTTTAGTTTTTGTGGTTAAATAAATTAATAAGGAGATTTAAATTAGAGACATTAAATAGACAATAATAACTGTAATAGAAGTTAACATTTACTTCCTGATTTTTTTTTGATATGCTAGCCAATACGACAGTCCCTTTACTTGAATTGATTCATTTAATTCACACAGTAGACTTCTGAGATAGGGGAACTTGTTTGTATTTTATGGATGAGAACACAGAGGTTTAGAGGGGTTAAGCAACCTGCCTAAAGACACACAGCTGGTAAATGGCACAGCTTAGTTGGGACTCAAGCCCAGGTATCCCTAACTCAAGTTCCTGCTCTTACTGCTACTGCTAAGTCACTTCAGTCGTGTCCGACTCTGTGCGACCCCATAGACGGCAGCCCACCACGCTCCCCCGTCCCTGGGATTCTCCAAGCAAGAACACTGGAGTGGGCTACACCTTCTCCAATGTATGAAAGTGAAAAGTGAAAGTGAAGTTGCTCAGTCGTGTCCGACTCTTGGCGACTCCATGGAAACATTCCCTTAAAACTAGTTTCCAAAATTTTTATAATTTCCTCTTGGCCAAACACAAATCTCTCATTGCATACATTTTCTGTTAGAACTTTAGTGAGCATTACTTATTGATGCACTTTGACTAGACCAGATGCTCAGCCTAGATCTGTCAATAAAAGGGTTGAAAACCCCAACATGTTTATCATTTAATCAGTTATTTTAATCACTTGTTATTGATTACCTCACTGGAGAATAGTGTACATCCCAACTAAATTACAATCAACAAGTATGCTAGAGTCTTAACTTAGTGCTTATGAACTTTTCAATTTAATTCATTACTTAGCTTCTAGGTGATAGAAAAGTGGTTGGAGACTATAAATAGTATTTAAAAGCACATTAATACATTTTCAAGTGATTTTCACAGCACAGTGTACTGTAGCTTTACACATGGATGACAGGAAAAAGGCAGTGTCCCAGAATGAAAAGATAAATTATGTCTTACTGCAACTTGTGGCAATGAAAATAGTCCTGAATCTAGAGTCAGAAGTCATGTGTTCTTGATCCAGCTCTGCTACACAGGTGGTTCAATGCAAGCCCTTTAGCCCCTCAAAGTCAATTTCCTGATGTTCACAAGGAGGTACAATATACCTGCTGGACTATAACAAGGCTTGGATGAGGTCATATACTAGAGAACACTCAGTCAACCCTAAATATGAGGATAAACAGAAAGGATAGCTACCAGGATAGGAATGTGTTTCAGCTAGGTGTTGTAGTGGCAGTTGAGCTGATGTCAAATATGCCTTTTGCCACCTGTGAATATAATCAACTGATTATTTTCTATCAAAAATGATGGACCTACAGTTACACATTCAAGAAAGTAATACATGAAAGAATAAAATTTACAAACTGCCAGGGAATCTCTTCAGACCCTGGATAATCATAATGACCACTTATATTTCAGTAAGATCTTTGTCAATAGTCTTGCTGCTTGTGAACATTAACATTTTAGGCCAAAGAAATAAATTTATGTTTTAAACAAGACCTTTATTCAATCAAATATGCAGGAAACTTTGGGATAACTTTTGAAGTTTTAATTTTTAAAACAGTGTTTCAGTTAAATTAATGAACAAAAATACACTATAATTATAAGAAAGGACAAAATATTTGTTGAATTGAGTAATAATGATAAATTGCTAACCTTTATTGGATGTTTGCCATGTACCAAACATTTAGCTAAACATTTTTATTCTTTCCTCTATTATTGAAGCATCTACCCTCTACCAGAAACAAAAATGCCACAGAATTGATTTCTCAGTTTTACCCCATACCTACAAAGTTTTTCAAAGTCATGTGAATAATATTTTTCCTTCTATTGCTGAGTAAAGTGTTCTACTTAATAATTCTAGAACATGAGTGTGCTACATTTGAATTCAAATTCATCCATGACTGTGTAAGTGGAAATTGAGCTGAAACACACCTAGAGATTTGTAATGACATGGATGAGCCTGGAGAACATGAAGAAAGAGAGGTAATAGCACCGTAGGACAAACCTCTTTGTTCCACTCAAGGGTGGTGGTTACCAGGGATGGAGGGGAAGAGGACTGGGGAGTTGTTCAACTGGAATAAAACCTCAGTTATATAAGATGAACTTTTTCTAGAGACCTGCTTACAGCATAGTACCCACAGTCAACAATACTGTACAATGCACTTGAAGATTTGTTCAGAGAGTAGATCTCATGCTAGGTGTTCTTACCACAATAAAGAAGCAAGCGAACAAATCCATCTTGCTAGAGGACAGCAATGCACCAACTTTGCAAGACCAGATGAGTGAGGTAAAAGTTCATCTTCCTCACAAAAAAGTCCTCTGGGACACTAGACTTTCTTTCTTCCCTGCTTCTGAAGCTTCAAAAGAAAAACTTCTTGCTACCAAAGCTCCGGGACAAAGAAGAAATGACCTGTCTGTTCTCTATCTCAGAGCAAGTCAGTGAGCTGCCAAGAGCCTGCAGGGAAGCGAGGTTGGTTGAAATAAACTTTCTGTGATGTTTTTGCAGGAAGGTACATGCTGACATTGCTCCTGATTCTTTTACCAAACTCCCATTGCACCTCCCTCAGTTTGTGATTTAATTCCTCCTTTCCTCTCCAGGATCCTTTGCAACGTCCCTGGTCTCCTTCATTCTATATCCTACTAGATCTGGAGTTGAGGTCTCTGGTGATATGATCCTCCGGTGAAATCAGCATGCTAACTGCTGAAATGTTTCTAATTGTCTCACCTCAGTGTACACACGCACACACATGCACAGGGGACGATACACTTGATAGCACATGGATATACTCTGACAGATGTGTTGTTTTCTTTTTAATTGTGATGAGAATGCTTGCTATGAGAGCTACACTTTTAACAAAAATTTTAAAGCATGATACAATTTGTTAGTTATAGAGACAGTATCATACAATAGATCTGTAGAGCATTGTCTTCTTGCATAATGGAAACTTCATGCCTGCTGAATAATAATCTCTCATTTCCCCTTCTCCTTTGCCCCTGACATCTAATTCTATGTGTTTGACTAGTTTAGATACTTCTTAGAAGTGGAATCATACATTTATGTGTGAAATATTATTCAGCCTTAAAGTAGGTATTTTTTAATTGGCGCAACGTTTGGAGCTTTCTATTTTGTTGTTTTTTACTTCGAATTAATTTTCCAAAATTTAAAAAATTGAATATTTTGTCAAAAACTATGATTTCTGCCTTCTCTTAAAGTATTGATAGCTTCACAAAACTAGGTCACATTCCAATCTGGGAACAGCCCATGAGAGCTGAGAAGGGTCTGCTTTTATAGATTGGCTACATTGCTTTAATATACCATTGTCGACTTATTACCCACTTTCTGTTACATCTCCTGGATGGCTACTATAACATGAGGTGGTGCTAATGGTAAAGACCTGCCTGCCATGCAGGAGGCTTGAGATGCAGATTCAATATCTGGAAGAGCCCCTGGAAGAGGAAATGGCAACCCACTCCACTATTCTTGCCTGGAGAATCCCATGGTCAGAGGAGCCTGGTGGGCTGCAGTTCGTGAGGTCACAAAAAGTCAGACACGACTGAAGTAACTTAGCATGCACGTACACACACACATACAAGAGGTGTGCTCTGAATTCTGAATACTATAATATGAAATTTTAATCTTGGCTGATAAGCTTGAAACTATATGTCCTTTTGGCTGGGTGATCACTCTCCAAGAGAAAAGCAAAGCAAATTACATGCTTGCATGTCCCTTTCCAGGGACAAACACTTCCTTGTATCATCCAGACAGACTTAAGTCCCTTTTGATAAAATAGGAGGAACTAGAAAGTGCTAAAGTTCCACGAGGACGAAGATTTCCATTTGTTTTTTTCACTGCTGTATTTGCAAGGCCTGAAACGGTTGACACATAGAAAGTACTTAATAAACACCACTGAATGACTAGATGAACCAAATGCATAAGCTATCTGCATGTCTTCCAGCTTCTTGAGATAGCAAAAGCGTGTTCTACTCATTTTGGTATTTTGACCCTAAACCTTGCCTGAAGGATGAAACTAAAGGTCTGAATTGTTTTATTTCTATGATAGAGATTTAGTGGTTAAAGCAATGTGGAATTAAACTGCTTACATTCCAACTCTAGCTTTCTATCAACGCTTATATGACCTTGGATACATTACTTATCTTTTTTGTACCTCAGTATCTCTATCTATAAAATAGCATTTACCTCATAAAAGTGAGTAAACTCGCTCAGTCGTGTCCAACTCTTTGCGACCCCAAGGACTGTAGCCTACCAGGCTCCTTCGTCCATGGAATTTTCCAGGCAAGGATACTGGAGTGGGTTGCCATTTCCTTCTCCAGGAGATCTTCCCGACCCAGGGATAGAAATTGGGTCTCCCACACTGCACGCAGACTCTTTACCATCTTTGCCACCAGGGAAGTCCTCATTTCCCTCATAGAGTCATGAAATTTAATAAAATAATTTACATAAAGCATTTAGCAGAATATTTAGCACAAAGCCCATGCTTGATAAATGCTAGATGTTAATGTTGTTACTGGAAGCTCCATTTTAGAGTAGAGGCTAATAAATCACTCTATCTGGAGCAGAGAATTCACCTTGGACAGTTATGGGAGGTAATAGCAAAGCTAAGCAGAGTGCTCGGTGCTAAGGAATCTAGGCAATAAGAGCGATACAGGGTGCATAAACAAGGGAATGGTTTAATATTCTCCCAAATATGCATGAGAAAATTAATCTGAATGTACCAGGGCATGGTCTAGACTAAAGGAAAGGCAACTACTCCCTATGGTCTCTATATGAACTAGCACAGACCCTAGGCTTTCTTTTGCTTCTTTTCTTATCACATATGTAGAAATTATTCCTTCAATCTGAGAAGTTTGATAGAGTTCTAAAACACTGATTAGTCTCTGGATTTGTAAATTAGGCAAAGCCAGGACCTTAGGCTGCCCCCCTCTGAGGAAAGACACTGCATCAGCACTTCCAGAACAATGTACCAATCAAGGGAGGAAATGTCATCACTCCGGTTGCTCTCCATGGTACTTATGCCTTTCAAAATATTGATAGCAGGCCCTTGTGAACAAGAGGTCATCTGGAAAGCTATCTTGGGAGCTCTTCAAAGCCAGCCCTCTCTATGAGTTTCCTTATGATCCAGTGAGAGGAGGAAGCAAAGAAGGACGTGTTGTTTGGGGTTGTTACAAGCTCTGCTCCACCTGAACTCTCTCCATCTATGGGTGGAAAATTCAGCTACTCTCCAGTTTAGAGCTATTTCTCTAGGACCAATAAATGATATTTCCTAAATTGTTAAGATTATTAAACAGGGGGCCTCTTAGAGGTCTGCCCAGTCAGATACCCAGAGAAGGAAATTACTAAATAGCATCCTGAGAGAGGAAATGGCTTTATGAAGAAAAAAAAAATAAAAAGAGTTGATTCTATTTCCATTCAGATTATTAGCCTCTTACTCATGTATATATTTATTCACATTTTCAACAAATATATTCTGAGTATCTATTCTTGATGCTGCTGCTGCTGCTGCTGCTAAGTCACTTCAGTTGTGTCCAAATAGTATTGAAAAACACAATGTACCTGTCAACATGGGATATGTATACATACATATATATATATATATATCACATGCAAGTTCATGTCTAATGCCTTTAAAAACCTGTACAGAATAATAATCAGCAGTTTGAATTTTAGGATCACACAAACCTGGGATAGAATCCCATACTATTTATATGGTCTTAGGGAAAATACTTAGTCTCTCTAAGCAGCAGCTACTTCATCAGTAAAATGAAGAAAATGGTAGACTCTATTTCATATCTTGTTTTAAAGATTAAATGAAGTAAAGCATGTAAAGAGGTTATCCTCATGCCAGGGACATAGTAAGTGTTCGATAAAAGATACTGAATTATAACAGACATGATAGTTCTTGTAAAGACACGGTATTCACTCCTCCTCGACTTTTCAGTAATAGCTCACTCTTGTAACAGGTTTCATTCTACTCCCATGTTGTTATTCCTACACAACTATTGGCATGCCTTTTAAACTTATCTGGTTGTGAACAAAAAAATAATGAGAGAAAGAGCTCTCATCTTTTGGAATCATTAGAAAAGCAGTAGATCGAGTTTATAAACTTGGCTTCATCAGTGTTATCAAACAGCTGTCAATATGTGAGTTAAAGTATTAAAATGATTGATTGCTTTAAGAGTTTTTCACTTTTTATTTTGGATATGAATTGATAATAAACAAAGCACATAACATTTAATAAGGTAGGCACTAGCAGTCATTAGAAAGGCAAAATAAAATGATCTCTTCTTAAATAATATTTGCAGTTCTCAAAAGTTTATCAGTGAAAATGATATTACTCTTCCTCAAAAGCTGAACAGTTTAGAAGCCCTAGAGTAAAAGAGTAATTTAGGGTAATCCTTACCATAACAATCTCTAAATTATCCTTGTAGATTCATTCAAAATTAAAGGTTCATGCATAAGGTTTTTATTATTTATGAATCTTTTTTTTCTGAAGCCCTTCTACCCATTTACTACCAACTATGCACTGGGGAAAAACTAGTTTTAGAAATAACTAAAAATTAGCCACTTATACACTTATACAAATTATTTTCAAGGCCAAAGAATTTATATATGTTTCTCCCTTGTCTACCTGGAATTTCAGTTAATTCCTTCAATTACTATTTGAAACTCAAATTCTTATGAGGAAGGTAAACATTTAAGCTGTTATCCAGTGTTTATATTTTGACATGAATAAATTTATTAGCATGTTAATGTGTAATTATATGCCATTGACCAAGATTCAAACGTAGTGAGGACTGGAAGAACGCAGAATCTCTCATTCTTATTCCATGCAAAAAATGAACAATTGTCAAAGTTCCACATACATGCTTACATCTACACATATATTCTTTGTAAATGGGGGCATATTATACATACTGTTTTCAAATGTGTTTTTTAAGCCAGCAACAAATTTTGATGACCCTTCTGTGGTTTTGTGTGTAGGGCCGCTATTTTAATAGCTACATGGTGCTCATTTTATGTAACCATTCTTCTTAATAGTGAACATCTAGGTTATTTCCAGTTATTTGCTATTGTAAAAAAATGATGAAATTAATGTTCTTGTATACATATATGTGTCTTTGGTCTATTGCTATATATAGCTTTAGGATAAATTCATGTATCCCAGACATAACACTAATAATGCTTAATGTATTTGAAATGTGATAAATTATGCCAAATTGCCTTCCAAAAACATTTCATCGATCCAGAATTCCACTGTGTATTTTAGGAATTATACAAGTAACAGAAAATCCTATTAAAATTAACAAATAGATGGAGGTTTATTTTTCTCACAGACTAATAAGTGTGGAGGCAGACAGCTACTGGCATTTGTTCAGTTATATTATAGCTGCACATTTGTGACTTCCTTGGCCTTTCCTTTATGATGAAAAGAGGACAGCCGTTGCTCCTAGTATCATGTTTCCATTCAAAACGTAATAAAGCTGAGACAAGAAGGTATCTCCTACAAATTTACTTTCTTATCAGCAAACCTACAGTTGGAGAGTTTTTCATATATTTATTGATAAAACTCTGTTATATGACCTGCACAAGTGTAAAGAAGTCTGAGAAATGACTGTTTTCACTTTTGGTCTCTAAAGTTAAGGTAGACAAGGGAGAAAGTGCCAGAAAATGGGTATGGGCTAGCAAAAAATCAGTGTTTATTAAGCACACAGAAGTGTTTGAGAATTCCCATTTTATTACATCCTTGACAATACTAGAAAACTCAAGCTTTTTACCCACCTATTGGGTTACTGAAAAATATATCTGATTAAAAATTTTTTCATTTACCTAATAATCTATGGGGTTGGTTATCTTTTTATTTTTTAAATATTTGGCCATTTATAATTCTCTTCTGTGAATTTTCAGTTTATATCAATTGTTCATGAATCACTTACCTTACAACAATACATTCCAGGAGTAGGTTAACATAGATATTTCATTGGGATAAGTCATGAAAAAATGATTACCAAACAAGAACTATGAACTGAAAAGTAGGACACTGAATATACCACAAGACCTTCCTTTAAGTTCATCATTACATTAAAGAACAACAACTGTCTACTGCAACTCCACAAACTCAGAGAGGGTCAGAGGGGTTGTATAGTTAAGGTGTTATTCTAAGATTCTTAGATAAAACCAGTTCAGATGTTCAGAACAGCTAATCAGAATTACCTATGGATTATGTCCACTTACTTAATGTTTCTAATTCTCAATCCAAAGATAATGAATCAGTAATTTTTTTTTTCCCCCTGACAAGGGGCATGGTTAATTCCAATGTTTAGCAGGTTGGCATAGGCAAATCATGTCTCATGGGGGATTATTTCTCTCCATGGTGCTGAAAGTAAATATCTTTGTAGGAAAAAAAGAAAAAAGAAAAATCAGAGGAACAAAATTTCAACAAAACTCACACTTCACAGTAGAAATTAGTACTTGTTTTCAAATCAAAAGAAACCAAAAGATTACAGTGTAAATAAACTGTTAATTTTATAGGTTTGCTAAGTATTAGCTAACAAAATAAATTATTCTCTATGTAGAACAAAAATTTAATTAATTTGATTAGTATAACAATATCTGGTGTTGCTCATTTTAATGTCTTAAATTTGCTTTATTTATTACCTTAGTTTTAAAAGCTAAAAATCCCTATATTCATCTTTGGGAAAATTCGATGGGGATATTAAGAGACCTACTGACCTAATCTCCCTTACCTTTTATCTCATATCTCATAATAGAAAAGAACTTCCCCCAAATTACCTAAGGACTTTGGGTGGGAAAATTTCTATGTAGCTACAACAGTTGTCTACTAACTGTAACTACAGTTAGTTCAACAGTGTGCAAAACTTTGGGTGCAGACTCTGGAATTAGACTTCCTGAGTAGAAACTCCAATTCTAGTACTTATTATCTATGTGATTTTAGGTAAAACTGTTATCTTCTCTTTGTCTCAGGTTCTTTTTATGCTAACTGGGAATAGTAACAGTATATATTACATAGAGCTATTATGCATGTTTGATAACATTTAATGTATATAAATGTCTTTGTGCCTGTTCTGTAGCATTAACTACATGTTTCCTACTAAGCACCACAGATAACCATTAGCAAATTATTAAACACATGCCTCTACATGCCATCCCTCTATGTACATAAAAAAATACATATGTCTCAATTATAATACAATTTTATAATCTTTGAAACTAGACTATAGATCTAGGAAGTAAGGATCTTCTCTGTTGCTTACCACAATAATTATATCAGTTATCTGTTGCTGCTGCTGCAAAAAAAAAAAAAAACTATAAATGGGTGAAATGGAAAAGAGGATGTTCTTTGGTCTGTTCTTTTGATGCATTATTTTTAAAAGTCTTATTTATTTTTGATCTTATGAATTTTCTGTAAATAGACTAAGTATGAGTTTACAGATGAGGAAACTAAGACATAGGAAACTAAGACATAGAGAGGTTAACCTATTACCTCTCCACTCACTTAATAGAAAACTCCCCTTCATAGAATTCTGTTCTATACAGGTGAGCATCACATTAAAAGATTCTTAGTTGTTTAGAAGTGACAAAAAATGTACTGGAGAGATTAGAGAGAGCAAGCAGATAGATTGTTAAGGAAATAGTCTGCCTGTTTCGTGATTTGACTTGAGCCCACTCTGCCTTTTAGCGTAAAAGATTACTGATTGGGAAAAAACTAGACATCAGCTATAACACAGAGCCTAGGCTTTTGCAGACAGATTAATGAGTCAGTGTAACCCAGCCAAATTTATAAAGTAACTAGTTCAATACAAGTGATCAACAAAGACTTGTCTGCAAGTGTCCTGGCTCTTAAGGGATAGTGCACAAAACACCAGATATTGTAAACAAAATTACAAAGTGTTTAGATTATTTTTAGGTAAGTCAGAGGAGTATGTTTGGAATTAGAAACCTCAGTAACACAGGGATGTAGGTGTGAGAAGGATTGCTTTGCTTTGCTTTGCTTTACAAAATTCACCTTCACTAGATTATGTCCTTTCTCTACCTGCTATTCATTTCTTCACCCCATCCCCCTGCCATCATAATTAAACTTCCTTACCAGTCTGTTTGCTCTCAGAGTCTGCTACCACCTAACTTACCAAACTAGAGAAGTATGTAAGCAAAGGGTTTCTCCTCAGAGACACAAAAACGACAAAGCAATATATTAGAAATCTGGGTTATAAAAACTCTTTGAATCAGCCTCAAAGATCTGAAGGCTTAACATTTGTAAGGAATTCAGAAAGATTGGACTTTTGTTGATAAAAAGTTCATTGTCCTAGATAAGAATTGACTTTACTTAGAACAAGTTAGCCCTCATGAACTTAGATATTGAGACCAGTCAGGATGGAGGAAGGGGTTGGAGAGATTTTAGCAGCTTATAAATGCTAATGACACATATTGTGACCAGAGGATCTTTGCTGTGGAGTTGAGTGAATATGCTACTGAAAGAAGATAAAAGCACTGGTTTCAATTATTAAAATGATTTGTTGGCAATAACAGAACCAGTGTTTAAGATATGGTCCTCTGTATCATACAGGCAGGATGAAATAAAAATTATGTGCTAAGCCAAAGAGAAAAATTAATGATCAAAATGTTTGATCCTGGCAGAGAGACAAAATTGGTGTTTCTAAAATGAAGGAGTAAGGGGGTAGAGTTCATAGAGTCTCCTATTCTAATTTTTTGGGGAAACCACAGTCACACTGAACATATAGACATTCCAATGCCACGGGGACCCAACTGTTCTAATTATTATGCAGTATATTAAATTAACAGAAAATACATTGGGAAAAATTTATATAATTTATTTTCAGTCCATGGAAATGTCTAGTATCTCTTGGGAATGAAATTACTCAGGAAAACAAGTGAAACTGAATATGATAGCTCTATGATATGTTTAATTTCTGCCTATAATTTAATTGAGTTGACTGATAGCCAAGCTTATTCAGCTACATGGGAACACAACAGCTTCAATGTCCAATTGGCCAATTTTCCCACATCACTCTTGTTCAAAATAGGATCTTATTTGGGGTCTCTGAGTCTCCCTTTCACAACTCACCAAACTCATTTGGTGCTATATTTTGTGGATGCAATTAACTAGCATTAGAAAACCCTGATTAAAGCATTATGATTAATTCAAGCATATTCATTTCCACTTCATCAGTCCTGTTCAACTGAATCTTCTCAGTGCCTCGTTTTAGACACTGCTCCTTTATTGAAATAAAAAAATGAAAATGTCTTCTCTGTACCAATAGCAGAGAGGGGGGAAATGGGTGCCATGGGGTTGTGTTTTGATCTATTTGCAAGTTCTTCCAGAGCTGGGAGCCTATAAATTTATTATGCTAAGAACATTTTTAGACTTGAGTCTTAGATCAGATGTAAATTTCAAAGGAAGTTTAAGCATCACGTTTCTCCCTCATTGAAGTATCAAGTATCAAAATGGTATTTGATGTCCAAGAAACTTTTAAAGTTTTCCATTTCATTTGAGCACAGAAGGGCATAATTTTCTACCATCAAACAAGATTTAAAGTCCCAATTTCTATATTTCTCTCAGTTCTTTTTCCTCCACTTAGACTATTTTTTTCCCTTAGCTTTTCCTCTGTTTCTTAATGGTTTGTCTATCCCCAGGATCCTTAGATTACTTTACAAAGTTACTCTGTACTTGTACATTGCCATCTATCATCTGTGAGGAAGAGAAACTGGTTCACAGCATAAAGCACCAAGGATTTAGCTGAAAATGGATCTGGTGAAATGACTTTTTGAGAGAGAGTAAGAATCCAGAGAGTGAACTCAGTTCAGTTAAATTCAGTTCAGTCACTCAGTCGTGTCCGACTCTTTGAACCCAGTCAATCAATCGCAGCACACCAGGCCTCCCTGTCCATCACCAACTCCCAGAGTTCACTCATATTCACATCCATTGAGTCAGTGATGCCATCCAGCCATCTCATCCTCTGTCATCCCCTTCTCCTCCTGCCCCCAATCCCTCCCAGCATCAGAGTCTTTTCCAATGAACTCATCCACTAATAAGTGCATGGAGTAGGGAGATTCCAGCCCTGCTCCCAGGTATTTTAACCCCTTACTGATTTTCTCACCCCACAGTGCAAGAGGAGCCACATTTAGGTTAGCACATGTTTCATTCTCTGCCAACCTAAGTGTGAGGAAATTTCACCAGAGTAGTGGCAAAGTTGAAACTGCTCCAATCATGACCACATGCCCTGGTGTGTGTTACCATCTACAACATTTTAGTAAATAAAACACAGAATATTGCATCATGTTATCACTGTGTTAAGTCCTACCAGTACCATAAATTGAAACAAGCCAGGAAAGGAAGCAGGTTGACTCAATCAAAAACATAAGACTCACTAGGATAAGCCATCTGAAAGTGATTTCAAGACAGGAAGTTTAGAGGTATGCTTCAAAAAAAGGCATGGGCATGAATGTGGTATGTGTAGACATAGGGGAGGGGATGTCTCAAACGACTTTAATAATTTCAAGGCCTGTTCTTTAAAAAAAATATTCTTAGTTTCCATAATTAATTCATCCAATTTTTTTCATGGAGAAGTATTTTATTTTAAATATAGCACTGTGTGCATGTCAATCCAAGACTCCCAGTCTGTCCCTCCCCTGCACCCTTCCCCTGCATAACCATAAATTCACTCTCTAAACCTGTGAGTCTGTTCCTGTTTTGTAAATAAGTTCATTTGTATCATTGCTTTAGTTTCTGCATATAACAGTGTCATTTCATGATATCTGTCTTTCTCTGTCTGACATACTTTACTTAGTATGATAATCTCAGGTTCATCCATGTTGCTGCAAACGGCATTGTTTCATTCCTTTTTAATGGCTGAGTAGTTTCCATTGTATATATGCACCACTTCTTTTTCCACTCTTCTGTCGATGGACATTTTGGTCGCTTCCATGTCTTGGCTATTGTAAACAGTGTTACAATGAACATTGGGGTGTGTTTGTCTTTACAAAACTTATTTTTCTCCAGATATATGCTCCGGAGTGGAATTGCTGGATCATACGATAGCTCTATTTTTAGTTTGTTAAAGAACCTCTTTGCTGTTTTCTATCATGGCTGTACCAATTTACATTCCCACCAACAGTGTAGAAGGGTTCTCTTTTCTCCACATTCTCTCCAGCATTCATTGTTTGTAGATTTTTTTGATGATGGCCATTGTGACTGGTGTGGTGATATCATTAAAGTTTTGATTTATGTTGCTCTAATAATTAGTGATGTTGAACATCTTTTCATGTGTTTGTTGGCCATCTGTATGTCTTCTTTGGAGAAATGTTTATTCAGGTCTTCTGCCCATTTTTTTGATTGCATTCTCTCTCTCTCTTTTTAATGTTGCTCTGCAAGAGCTATTTGTAAATTTTGGACATTAATCCCTTATTGGTTGCACTGGGTGCAAATACCTTCTCCCATTCTGTAGATTGGCTTTTTTTTTTTTTCACTTTCTTTTGGATATGCAAAAGCTTTTGAGTTTAATGAGTTCCCATTTGTTTATTTTTGTTTGTTTTTATTTCTATTACTCTGGAGATGGATCCAAAAAGATATTGCTGTGATCAGTTACTTTTCTATACACTATCAATGGAAGATCAGAAAGAAAAGTTAAGGAAAAATCCCATTTACCACTACACACACACACAAAAAAAAAAAACCTAGGATATACCTGCCTAAGGAGACAAAAGACCTGTACTCCAAAAACTATAAGATGCTGATGAAAGAAACTTAATATGACCCAGATAGAAAGATATACCATGTTCTTGGATTGGAAGAATCAGTATTGTCAAAATGACTGTACTATCCAAGACAATCTACAGTTTCAATGCAACCCCTTTCAAATTACCCATGGCATTTTTTTCCCACAGAACTAGAACAGAAAAAAGATCTTAAAATTTGTATGGAAACCAAAAGGACCCAAAATAGCTAAAGCAACTTTGAGAAAGGAAAACAGAGCTGGAGAAATCATGCTTTCTGATTTCAGACTATATATACTAAGCTTCAGTCATCAAAACAGTATGGTACTGGCACAAAAGCAGAAATATAAATCAATGGAATAGGATAGAAACCCCAGAAATAAATCCATGCACCAATGGACACGAGACTGAATGAACTCCGGGAGTTGGTGATGGACAGGGAGGCCTGGTGTGCTGAGATTCATGGGGTCACAGAGTCAGACACGACTGAGTGACTGAACTGAACTGATGGCCAATTACTCTGTGACAAAGGTGAGAAGACTATAAAATGGAGAAAAGACAATCTCTTCAGTAAATGATACTGGGAAAACTGGAAACTATGTGTTGAAACTGAAATTAGAGCATTCTTTAATACCATTTGCAAAAATAAACCCCAAATAGATTAAAGACCTAAATGTAAGATCAGATACTATAAAACTCTTAGAGAAAAATGCATGCACTTCTATTTTTTATGCCACTGAACAATTTCATTAGATGAAACATTTCATATGGTGAAATAGTAATGCAATCAAATAGGCCTGTTAATCTTTCAATAAAAGGCTGTACTGTCCCAAATACCATAGAATCTTGAAGAAAAGCAAACATGTTTTCTATATAAGACACAGTGTTATCAAAGACAGAGTATTATTATATAATTGTATTACTACAAACTAGCTAGAATGTAGTCATAAGGTTCAGTTCAGTCACTCAGTTGTGTCTGACTCTTTGTGACCCCATAGACTACTGCACGCCAGGCCTCCCTGTCCATCGCCAACTCCAGGAGTTCACTCAAACTCATGTCCATTGAGTCAGTGATGCCATCCAACCATCTCATCCTCTGTCGTCCCCTTCTCCTCCTGCCCCCAATCCCTCCCAGCGTCAGGGTCTTTTCTAATAAGTCAGTTCTTCTTATCAGGTGGCCAAAGTATTGGAGTTTCAGCTTCAGCATCAGTCCTTCCAATGAATATTCATATGGTTAGTCAGTTATAATATATTCTCATGTAGGAGTGAGTCTGTGGAAAAGAGAACACAAGGCTAGAAGGGAGACAACTCAGACATAAGTTCAGACTTTACCTCTTAACTTTCCAAGTGTCCTCAAGTAATATAATTATTCTGAATTTTNGTTCTTCTTATCAGGTGGCCAAAGTATTGGAGTTTCAGCTTCAGCATCAGTCCTTCCAATGAATATTCATATGGTTAGTCAGTTATAATATATTCTCATGTAGGAGTGAGTCTGTGGAAAAGAGAACACAAGGCTAGAAGGGAGACAACTCAGACATAAGTTCAGACTTTACCTCTTAACTTTCCAAGTGTCCTCAAGTAATATAATTATTCTGAATTTTAACATTCTGGGAAATAGGCATGCATAAGCAGACTTTAAATCCCAACAAAAGTCACAGTGGAGATCTAAGTGAGACAGTAGCTGTGGATGAGCTTTATAAAAGTCAAGCACAGTCTCATCTTATGTGACGGCTAGGTTCTAAGAGTAATACATTAAATGAAATTCAGTTATACTAAAAAAAGTAATTTTTTGTTAGTCTGAAATTCTGCTTTAATTGGGTGTCCTGTATTTTATCAATCAACTCTAATTCATAGCCATTCTCACATACCATAAAAAAGCCAGTGCAGTCATTTCTCTGGCCAGTAGAGCAGGCTTTCCTTCAGTCTTGGAGCAGATCTTGTTTTCTTCACTCAAGAACCACGTGGAGAAAGTTGGCTCAAGAACCAGATTGTATGAAAAATGTGCACCTTTGATTAGCAGGCTCACATTTAGTGACTTGAGTGTTCCCTATACACCAAGGCATGTGGGATCTGAGAGAAAGATGAGCAGAAAGTAAGACTTCTTTTAGCTCCTGCTCCCTTAGGGCATACTCTTGGTAAATAAAGGGAATAATGAAATTTAAGTTTTCTTTTGTTTTGGCAAATCAGTGTACATTAATAGAGCAATGTGCAGCACAAGAATTATATAAAGTGCCATAAAATATCCATGAACATTATTATGATAACTACTAATCAGAGACCCCATACATGTAACCTCCCAAGGAAGAGGAACTTGATTTGCAGCTTCTGACACATCTTAGAGATCAGACATATCTTAGTGATCTTTGGTCAGTCTTCAAAGCCTCTCAATACCACATCCAGTAGTTTTCATTCCCCTCACCCCCAAAATTAAAGCAACCATTGTGAGCCTTCTTAGCTCTGTGCTTCCTGTAGGAGTTTTATGGTGTAGAGAATGCTCTAAGATGAGCATGAGGATCTTCACACAACCTCTTTATCACAAATTAGAAACTTGGAAAACAGCACCCGGCATGTGCATGCATCACCTTGACAGCCTGTCATCAGAAATGAACCCTCGAAGCGGAATTTTCATGTGGATACCATTGGAGATAGGAAATGGCTCCTCTTTGGTACCCGGG
The DNA here is from genome assembly GCA_006410875.1 of Neotragus pygmaeus. Taxonomy (NCBI): domain Eukaryota; kingdom Metazoa; phylum Chordata; class Mammalia; order Artiodactyla; family Bovidae; genus Neotragus; species Neotragus pygmaeus. The sequence goes on from SJYV01055723.1 coordinate 491,342, forward strand.
TAACAGATCATCACATAATATATTACAACCCACAGATAAGATAGAACAAAATATCTTCATAAGAATGGTCGTTGCTGTTGTCTCTTGTTTAAAAAAATTAATCCCCTGTCTTTTGAAACCAAATTACTGCATTTAGTGACTCATTCAAGCATGGATAAAGTGGTGTTAAAGATAATAGTGTAACTGTCAAAAAAAAGGTAAGATCCTCAATTTGTTAGAATTTTTTAAATCTGTTACTTTATTTAAAATTAAACATATTCATTATACAGTTTTTTAAAAACCTTAATCATACAACTTTTGTAAATAGTTCCTATGTAGCTATGTCAGATTTCTTTTTGATTCCAGTCCTCTTGGCATGTTCAATCTACAGTCAAAATATCCACAACAGTTGCAGTGGTTTCCATGTGAGGAAATTCCCAACAGTTGAGAAGCCGCCATGATCTGGAGTGCCTTGTTATAACTTTCACACTCTAGTTAGATTCCTGTGTCAGCCCTGCCCCGTGAGTCAGGTGGTCAGTGACTGGAGCTATGCCCAGTGTGTTGTGAACCAGGGAGTCACTTCCAGTAACTTCAGGGAAACTGTTGTTGTGGCTATGTGATTCTTGAAATTGAACTGTAAAGTGATTTGCACCCTAGTTATTAGAATTTTTCTGGAAACTAACTATACACAGTGAATTTCTAAATTTTCTTCAAAGAGGTCTCCCTTTCTCCTTCTTCATTAAACCGAGAATGTATCTACACTACCTAAGGGATTGCAACCATAGGAATGGGCAGTGTTTTGGTGGAGTCAGACATCAGAGAGAGCTACCTCAGACCATCGGTATAAATAAATTTCCCTGTGCAGACATAGGACTGGCAGTGTAGGTGGAAGAGGGAAGGAAGCAGAGTGGTTCCCATCTGGTTCTTTCCCCTTGTGTGTGTATTAGCTGCTCAGTCACATCTGACTCTGCAACCCCATGGACTGTAGCTCGCCAGGCTCCTCTGCCCATTGGATTCTACAGGCAAGAATACTGAAGTGGGTAGCCATTCCCTTCTCCATGGGATCTTCCCAACCCAGGAATCAAACCTGTATCTTCTGGATTGCAGGGATATTCTTTACCATCTGAGCCACCAGGGAAGCCCTCATCATTGTTTAAATACTCAGCTCTCAGAAAATTATGAGGGTTTATATGGTTTTAATATCTTACATCCGCTTTATAAAGCATCCTCTCTCCCTCTCTTTCTCTCCCCCCCTTCTCCCTCCCTCTCTCTCAAAGTATATGATCAACAAACCAGGGATTGAACTATAAATAGGAATGAGTGTATTGTCTTGGGTTCACCTCTTTACTTATCTGAGCCTTCTACATATATATAATTTGGGGGAGGAAGGGATATGTTGAACTGTTTCCAGAATTTTCTTTCATTTCTCAGTTCAGTTCAGTTCAGTCGCTCAGTCGTGTCCGACTCTTTGCGATCCTATGAATTGCAGCATGCCAGCTCTCCCTGTTCATCACCGTCTCTTGGAGTTCACTCAGACTTGCGACCATCGAGTCCGTGATGCCATCCAGCCATCTCATCCTCAGTCGTCTCCTTATCCTCCTGCCCCCAATCCCTCCCAGCATCAGAGTTGTTTCCAGTGAGTCAACTCTTCACATGAGGTGGCCAAAGTACTGGAGTTTCAGCTTCAGNTTATAATTTATTGTACCCAGGTAGTATCCAGTAGTAGGTATGTTTTTAGATTATATTTTTTGTTGGTTAAAGATATAAAGAAATTTATTTGAAATTTATATGTTGGGTTTTTTTTTTAATTCAGCAAATGTCTAATTCTTTTATTAGTTCTAATAGTATACCTATACATTATTTTGAGTTTATTATGTAGACATTTTATCATCTACATGTAATGAGAGAATGCTTTATTCCTTTCCAGTTGTTTAGTCACCAAGTCATGTCCAACTCCTTGTGACACCATGGACTGCACCACACCAGGCTTCCCTGTCCTTCGTATCTTCCAGAGTTGCCTCAAACTCAAGTCCTTTGAGTTGGTGATGCCATTCAACCATCTCATCCTCTGTAACCCTCTTTTCTTCCTGCCCTCAATCTTTCCTAGAATCAGGATCTTTTCTATGAATCAACTCTTCACATCAGGTGGCCAGAGTATTGGAACTTCATCTTCAGCATCAGTCCTTCCAGTGACTATTCAGGCTTGATTTTCTTTAGGATTGACAGGTTTGATCTCTTTGCAGTCCAAGAACCTCTTAAGAGTTTGCTCCAGCACCACAATTCAAAAGCATCATTTCTTCAGAGTTCAGCCTTCTTTATGGTCTAGCTCTCACATCCGTACATGACTTATATGACCTTTGAAAAACCATAGCTTTGACTATACGAATCTTTGGTGGCAAAGTGATATCTCTGCTGTTGAATGTGCTCTCTGGGTTTGTCATAGCTTTTCTTCCAAGGAGCAATATCTTTTAATTTCATGGCTGCAGTCACTGTCCACAGTGACTTTGGAGCCGAAGAAAATAAAATCTGCCCGTTTCCACTTTTTCCCCATTTATTTGCCGTGAATGATGGGACCAGATGCCATGATCTTAGTTTTTTGAATGCTGAGTTTTAAGCTACTTTTTCACTCAACTCTTTTACCCTGATCAAGAGGCTCTTTAGTTCCTCTTTGCTTTCGGCCATAGAGTGGTATCATCAACATATCTGAGGTTATTGATATTTCTCCTGACAGTCTTGATTCTTGCTTGTGATTCATCCAGCTAGGCATTTTGCATGATGCATTTTGCATAAAAGTTAAATAAGCAGGATGACAATATACAGCTTTGACATACTCCTTTCCCAATTTTGAACCAGTCCATTGTTGTATGTCTGGTTCTTATTCTTGTTCCTTGACCTGCATACAGGTTTCTCAGGAGATGGTTTTCCCATCTCTTAAAGAATTTTCCACTCTTTGTTGTGATCCACACAGTCAAAGGCTTTAGAGTAGTCAATGAAGCAGAAGTAGATTTTTTTTTTAAGCTTCAATTGAAGGATTTTTGAGAATTACCTTGCTAGCATGTGAAATGAATACAATTGTATGATAGTTTGAACATTCTTTGGCATTACCTTTCTTTGGGATTGGAGTGAAAACTGGCCTTTTCCAGTCCTGTGACCACTGCTGAGTTTTCCAAATTTGCTGGCATATTGAGTACAGCACTTTCACAGCATCATCTTTTAGGATTTGAAACAGCTCAACTGGAATTCCATCACCTCCACTAGGTTTGTTTGTAGTAATGCTTACTAGGACTCACTTGATTTTATGCTCAGGGATGTCTGATTCTAGATGAATGACTACACCATAGTGGTTATCTGGGTCATTAAGACCTTTTTTTTTTTTTACAGTTCTTCTATGTATTCTTGCCATCTATTCTTAAT
>SJYV01055723.1:498184-512645 GCA_006410875.1 Neotragus pygmaeus
CAGCACTTTCACAGCATCATCTTTTAGGATTTGAAACAGCTCAACTGGAATTCCATCACCTCCACTAGGTTTGTTTGTAGTAATGCTTACTAGGACTCACTTGATTTTATGCTCAGGGATGTCTGATTCTAGATGAATGACTACACCATAGTGGTTATCTGGGTCATTAAGACCTTTTTTTTTTTTTACAGTTCTTCTATGTATTCTTGCCATCTATTCTTAATCTCTTCTGTTTCTGTTAGGTCCTTGCCATTTCTGTCCTTTATTGTGCCCATCTTTGCATGAAATTGGTATCTCCAGTTTTGTGTGTGTGTGTTTTTAAGAGATCGCTAGTCTTTCCCATTCTATTGTTTTCCTTTATTTCTTGGCATTGTTCACTAAAGAAGACTTTCTTATCTGTCCTTGTGTCCTTACTATTCTCTGGAACTGCACTCAGTTGGGTATATCTTTCCCTTTCTCCTTTGCCTTATGCTTCTCTTCTTTTNTTTCTGTCCTTTATTGTGCCCATCTTTACATGAAATTGGTAGCTCCAGTTTTGTGTGTGTGTGTTTTTAAGAGATCGCTAGTCTTTCCCATTCTATTGTTTTCCTCTATTTCTTGGCATTGTTTACTAAAGAAGGCTCTCTTATCTGTCCTTGTGTCTTTGCTATTCTCTGGAACTGCACTCAGTTGGGTATATCTTTCCCTTTCTCCTTTGCCTTATGCTTCTCTTCTTTTCTCAGCTATTTGTAAGGCCTCCTCAGACAACCATTTTGCCTTGTTGCATTTCTTTTTCTTTAGGGTGGTTTCAGTCACTGCCTACTGTACAGTGTTATGAATCTCCATCCTTGGTTTTTCAAGCACTCTATCTACCAGATCTTATCCCTTGAATCTATTCATCACCTCAAATGTATAATCGTAAAGGATTTGATTTAGGTCATACCTAAATGGTCTAGTGATTTTCCCTACTTTCTTCATTTTAACCTGAATTTTGCAATAGGAGCTGGTGATCTGAGCCATAGTCAGCTCCAGGTCATCTTTTGGTGACATTTATACTTTCTTTTTTTTTTTCCCCCTACTTCTACTGCTTACCAATAGTGGTATTGTTCTATGCTGGATTTCATTTACTAGTATTTGTTTCAGGACTTTTGATATTCCTTAGCAAATCAGACTATAAGTATTCTTTCTTTTCTTCATCAGCTTATGGTATCAAGGTTATACTAGACTTATATAAATAAAACTGGAATTATCATTCTCCTTTTCCATTGTCTCGAGTTACTTATATGAGATTGGGATCATATGTTTCTCTGATAATTATTAGAACTTGTCTATAGAAGTTTGTGAATTTTGCTAATTTTTGAAAACAGGCAAACTTTAGTTTTGTAGATTCTCTCTATTGTGTCTATTTCACTAGATTCTATGCTACCTTTATTATTGATGTTAATATCAACTTTCTTTCTATTTATTCTTTATTCTTTAGTATTTTTATAAGATTTTTAACTTATTTGGCTATCCTTCTGGTGGCTCAGATGGTAAAGCCTCTGTCTACAATGTGGGAGACCTGGGTTCGATCCCTGGGTTGGGAAGATTCCCTGGAGAAGGAAATGGCAACCCACTCCAGTACTCTTGCCTTGAAAATCCCATGGATGAAGGAGCTTGGTGCAGGCTACCATCCATTGGGTCACAAAGAGTCAGGCACGACTGAGCGACTTCACTTTCTTTCTTTCTTTCTTTCTTTTCAAGTCAACATTCAAAAATCTACTTTCTATAGGTTTTAATATGTAGTAATTTCATTATAGTCAAATTATGAATCTATTTTCCTTTAAGGCTTCTGAGGTGATGCATCCATTGTTGGGGTGGGGGTGGGGTGTATTTTGTTTTTGGTTTCCAGTCCTAAGGAATTATTCTTGTTTTATTTTTATTACCTAATTTCTTAATAAATTGACTTTTTCAAAGAATGTGATCTGAATGCTTTCAGATTTGCAATTTATCAAGAGTTAATTTATGTATTAGTATACATTCATTTTAGGTGTTCAATGTTTGCTCAAAAAGAACACATATTTTCAATTTTTTGGCATAATTATCTAATTTTGGGGCAAAAACTTCATTATTTTTCTCTTAAATCATCATTGTCCTTTCTGGCTTTCTGTCTACTTGCTCTACCAGTGACTAAGAGTTAAGTGTATGGAATTCTAATTGTAGCTGGGATTGCTATCCTTTTTCGCTATTAACTTCATTGTGACATCTTCAGCACTGACACTGTTTTTATTAAAAGCATTAGTTATTTGAGATTATTCTGAATTTCCCTCCCTGTCTTGCATAATTTCAATTGTAAGTATATGCTTCAAACATCTTATCTTATTCAATAATTTGTATTTCTTGCTGCAAGTGAAATTGTCTTCATTTTTAGACAAAGAAGAAAATAAAACTTTCAGTACCCAGAATCATGTGTGTTCTTTTGTTCCATGTGAATTGAAATTCAGTACAGCCGATTGTTTGTGAATTAAACACTTGAATATATGTACAGGGAGTTGAAATTGTTTGTGGAAGGCTGTGCTTTTCCTATTTGTAGTTACTACTGAAGAAAAAAAAAAGCAACCCGTATTTCTAAGATGGCAAAGGAAGTTTTCTAAAATAGCGGTCTTTATCTTTTCCGCCCGCTCCCGCCTCCCCCGAGCGCCCCTGTGGCCGCACTGTGGGCTCCTGAGCTCCAGGCTCCTGCTAAGCCAGCGCCCCCTGTCGCCTCCCTCCAGTCGCGATCATGATCGTCTGCCGGGACCTCATTAGCCATGACCAGATGTTCTCCGACATCTACAAGATCCGGAAGGTCGCGGCCGGGCTGTGTCTGGAGGTGGAGGGGAAGATGGTCAGTAGGACAGAGGGTAACACCGATGACTGCTCATTGCTGGAAATGCCTCCGCTGAAGGCCCCGAGGGCGAAGGTGCAGAGAGCACAGTCATCACTGGTGTCGGCATTGCCATGAACCATCACTTGCAGGAAACCAGCTTCACAGAAGAACCCTACAAGAAGCACATCAAAGATTGCATGAAGTCAATCAAAGGGAAACTTGAAGAGCAGAGACCAGAAAGAGTAAAAACTTTTATGACAGGGGCTGCAGAACAAATCCAGCACATCCTTGCTAATTTCAAAACTGTCAGTTCTTTATTGGTGAAAACAGGAATCCAGATGGCATGGTTGCTCTGCTGGACTACCGTGAGGATGGTGTAACCCCACATATGATTTTCTTTAAGGATGGTTTAGTGATGGAAAAATGTTAACAAAGTTAGCAGTTACTTTGGATCAATCACCTGTCGTCATAACTGGCTGGCCACTGCTTTTCATCCACACAACACCAGGACTTAGACAGATGGGACTGATGTCATCGTGAGCTCTTCATTTGTTTTGAATGTTGATTTATTTGGAGCAGAGGCATTGTTTTTGAGAAAACATGTCATGTAGGTTTTCTAAAAATAAAACACATTTAAACTCATTGGAAAAATAAAATAGCAGTCTTTACTCATCTGTTATAGTCAGTTAGAGATATTGGTGTGCAGTTTTATGACTGAAATTATGAACTCCTTCATTCCTTCATTTTAATTTAGCATAGTACAAATAACACAATGTTTTCAAAAGCCCAAAAGTGTAAAATCCTCTAACACTCAAGTAACTGTTATGATCCTTGGGCTTAAATGGAACTTACGCTTATAAAGCATAATATTGGTCATTGGAGGAGATAGAAACATTGATGATTTACTGGTCCATATCTGTGGCAAATCCCTTTAAGAGAGAAAAAGATTTTGTTCCCTCTAAAAATTCTTCCAGTAAAAGTGTAGTGTAAGAAGACATTCCAGGTTTATTCCTCCACATTCTGTGTTATGCAAGCTGCCACCAAGTATCTGGTTTGAGATGAGATATTCAGTGCAGAGAAAGAAAAAAAAATTTAATGTCATTTGACAAAATATTTTAGTCAATTATTATGGTGCAATTGATAACCTCTTCTAGATAGTAGCTAAGATTCCTGATAGAATACCTGAACAATTATCCATTAGCTTTTAATGAGAGGAATAACTACCAAGGGAAGTGAGAGTTGGACCATAAAGAAGGCTGAGCACTGAAGAACTGATGCTTTCAAACTGTGGTCCGGGAGAAGATTCTTGAAAGTCCCTTGGACAGCAAAGAGATCAAACCAGTCAATCCTAAAGGAAATCAACCCTGAATATTCATTGGAAGGGCTGATGCTGAAGCTGAAGCTCCAATACTTTGGCCACCTGATGCGAAGAGTTAATTCATTGGAAAAGACCTTGATACTGGGAAAGATGGAAGGCAGGAGGAGAAGGGGGGTGACAGAGGATGAGATGGTTGGATGGCATCACCGATTCAATGGACATGAGTTTGAGCAAACCTGGGAGAAAGTGAAGGACATGGAGGTCTGACATGCTTCAGTCCATGGAATCCCAAAGAGTCAGACACGACTGAGTGACTGAACAACAACAAAGGGAAAAGAAGCTATCTACCCGCTCTGTCTTGCCTGGCAACCTCAAGCCAGACCTGCAAAGATACACGTGTCCTACATTCATCTCAGGATCATATTTAGCTGGACATTCCTTTACATTATTTTCTACATGTGGCAATAAGAAAGAAATCTTTGAGTTAGGTTTTCTGGAATCTTTTTTCTTGAGACTAGCTAGACATAAGTCTTTTTCATAATCAGTTTATCTGAGAAATTAACAGAGTTTCTCAAGAGAGAGACATTACATATATCTGGAAAAATATAAGACTTTCAAAGATAGGAAACTAACAAGCTAGACTTTAAGGATGAGTAGAATTTTGACAAGTAAATTAATTTTATAATCTTTGCGTCATATTTTCTTACCTAATCCCTCCATTTAAAGTAAAATAGAAGGATACTTTAACAGAGTGTCTGAAATTCCTGTTAGTGTAAATACTAGTTGAAGGTCTACATTTATGGCAGAAACCCAATTTTTTAGATCACTCAAATAATCCTGATAAGCCAAATCAATATTTATTATTTTAAAGCATATAATTTACATGTTTAAATGCAGATGTTAATACTTTAATTTGCAGATAGTTTGTAATTACCAACAGGCTCAATCAAGATATTAATTTCAAAGACAATTTCCCCATAATCCTGTATTAAATATTTACTTCTTATATTTAAGCTCCAAGTTCCATTCTTTCAATAATATACTGAAGTATTACATGTGTTTAAACACTAGTATTTATTAGAAACAGCATCATTTGAAGGTTAAACTTTAGAAACAAAATAGGTGCTTTTACATATATGAAAAAACTTCATAAGCCAGAAGATTAATGAGGACTGTCTTTTACAGTGCACTTCATATGAAAAGGATGCTAAATCAGATCACTAAATACACATTTGGTAGCCTGGAAAATTTCATGGACAGAGGAGCCTGGTGGACTATAGTCCATGGGATTGCAAAGAGTTAGACATGACTGAGCACACAAGCATGTTTCTTTTACTGTAAATAAAAAATCTGATAATACAGAAAAACATATTTAAAAGCTGATATATATGGTGCAAAAATACACAATACAACTCATCATTTCAAAGTGGTTTCCTCCCTACCTCCCAATGAAAAACTTAAAGCTTTAAAATAAATATAGCTATGTGCATGCTCATTTGTGTCTGATTCTTTGCAACCAGAAGAACTGCAGCCCACCAGGCTTCTCTCTTCATGGGATTCTCCAGAAGAATATACTGGAGTTGTTTGCCATTTTCTTCTCCAGGACATCTTCATGACTGGAGGGATCAAAGCCATGTCTCCTGCATTCGCGGGTGAATTCTTTACCACAGAACTACCTGGAAAGCCCTAGAAACGTACTATAACGTGCATCCACCTTTTCTTTTTTTTTTAACAAAAGAATTCCTAATGTTGGCAAGTTCTTTATGGCTGTGATTTGACAAGACAAATAGGAGAGGTATTTAGCCACCAACTGCATGAGCTGACCCCAGCCATTAACCTGCAAACCACAAAGATATTTTACCAAAGTTGACTTTTAATTCAGGGGCCATTATTTTGAAAGGATTTTCTTGGCACCAAATGCATATCTGAACACTCAAATCCAAGTATGCCAACAGATGCTTCTAAAGCAAGAGCATTAGTAAACCAATTTCATGTCAGTTAGGAATGCTTTCTCTGTCATGTTTTAAATAAACTTTTATTTTTCGATAGCTTTAGATTTACAGAAAAATTGCAAAGATAATACAGACAGGGTCCATATACTCCACCCCCAGTTGTCCTATTATAGAATCCTACATTAGTTCAGTATATTCATCACAATTGATGAATAAGTATTGATATACTATTATTAACTAAAGTCAATATCTTATTCTTATTTCCTTAGTATTTACCTAATTTTCCGTTGCAAAATTCCATCAAGGATATTACATTACATTTAGTCATTCTGTTGCCTTAGACTCCTATCAACTTTGACATTTTCCTTCTTATTGATGACCTTGATAATTTTGAGGAATAGTTGTCAGGTATTTTGTAGAGTGTCTTTTAGTTAGGATTTGTCTGATGCTTCTTTTCTCATGAATAGACGGGGTCCTTGGAAGAAAAGTTATGACCAACCTAGATAGTATATTCAAAAGCAGAGATATTACTTTGCCGACTAAGGTCCATCTAGTCAAGGCTATGGTTTTTCCTGTGGTCATGTATGGATGTGAGAGTTGGACTGTGAAGAAGGCTGAGCACCGAAGAATTGATGCTTTTGAACTGTGGTGTTAGAGAAGACTCTTGAGTGTCCCTTGGACTACAAGGAGATCCAACCAGTCCATTCTGAAGGAGATCAGCCCTGGGATTTCTTTGGAAGGAATGATGCTAAAGCTGAAACTCCAGTACTTTGGCCACCTCATGCGAAGAGTTGACTCATTGGAAAAGACTCTGATGCTGGGAGGGATTGGGGCAGGAGGATAAGGGGACGACTGAGGATGAGATGGCTGGATGGCATCACGGACTTGATGAACGTGAGTCTGAGTGAACTCCGGGAGATGGTGATGGACAGGGAGGCCTGGCGTGCTGCAATTCATGGGGTCGCAAAGAGTCGGACATGACTGAGGGACTGAACTGAACTGAACTGAACTGATTGTGCTGTTTCTTTTGCCCTGTAGACCCTACCCAACTCCAAAGTTAGTTAGGTCAAGACCATTTTCCCCTACCCCAGCAAGTACAGTTGTTTCACACCTTTGTAACAGTTAAATTATTTTGTCATAGTCTGTATTCCATCTTTAGATTTCCCTAGATCTTATCATATTTTTAAAATTTCATACATTAAGGCTTACTCTTTTATGTACTTAAATGTATAGTGTTATGCATCCATGACTACAATATCATACAGAATAGTGTCACCATCTAAAAATATCTCCTGTATTTCACCTATTGAACATCCCCTCACTGATTTTTTTTTTCCCCAAAATTGTTGTTTTGGCCAAAAATCTTCTAGATAAAACAGTAAATTTATGTGTGAGAAGCATTTATCAAACCAATATAATTTGCCGAAGTGCTGGAAAACATGAGCCCCTCTCTCTGAGCAGTTAGGATCTGAGTAGGAGAAATCCAAGGATCCTGGACATTTAGAACAGAGGAAGGGAAAAAGAAAAACATGGGAACACCCACAGTAAATATCATTTACAGTCCTTCAATATGTAAGAGCCAAGTTTATTCAGCCACTAAATATTTATTGAACACCTACCATGAGCAAGATACCGTTAGGCACAGAGGATCTAGTCATATGTAATATATACCCTCAGCTTTATAAAATATTTCATCTCATAGCTCTTCATTCCCAGATTTCCATTACTTCTAGAGATTCTCAAGGAATAGCAGAAAGAGTTTCATAATGGTAAATATGTAAGTTCAGATTGTAACTCTGACATTTGCTAACTTACTGAATGTATGACTTGTTAGTCAAATAACTTACCAAATAATTTTTGGTTTTCTCATCTACTACATGAGTTAGGAACACTCACCTCATAGAGTTATTAGAGGGACTCCAAGAGTCCTAAGAGTGCCTGGCATTGTCTTGTCTCCTCTATATGTGATATTTTAGTCCCACTATTTCACAATGGGTCACACCCAGCAGTACCTTCTTTGTTCTCCATCAGATTTGATCATGGACTTATCAAAAGGGTGATGAGATAGCTTTGTGAGAAGCAGACCCCCTCTCTAAGCAATCATCTAGGTTAACAAGTCCCTAGTCCCAGTCCATATCTGCTGCACCAGAATTTCCAGTGTAGGGGATCAGGGTTGGAGGACCTGATGGCCTAGTAACAACCATAGAAGGTAATCCTGCTCATGGCAGCATCTTCCTAGATTTCATTTATTGTTGAGAAGGAGCTATGCCCAAGATTCCACAGAAGGAAATGGTAAGAGAGTATGGTGCATTGATACTGACAATTAAAATATAAAACTGATGGTGGCGGTGGTAGTTAATGTTCATCAAGTACTCCATTGTGTGCCTGACTCTGAGTTGAGCCCTCTATGAGCATTATCCTACTGTATACTCACAACATCTCTATACTATTCTTTTTCTCTGTTTTCAGATAAGTAAATGAATCTTAGACAAATTAATTAATTCCCCCCAAAAATAATGACAACATGTATTCCCTGACTGCAGAGCTGCTTGTCTCAACCAGACACACACACACAAAAATAATGGACAAAGTATTGAAAATTGGAGATTTGGTACCAGGCCAAGATTTAATCTTGTCCTTGTGCTCTATATAGACTATAAAATTCAAGTATTTGATTAAAGAGTGATTCTAGGTCATTCATTTCACATGCTTCATTTTTCCTGGGTGTAAAATAAATGGAAGCTGTAACATTCTGTGGTTCCCACACTTGCCTCCTCTCCCCACATTTTTTGTTTCAGCCATAATTTTTTCATTAGTTTTCTGTTAGAGAAAAAAAAAAAGAGTCTCTAATTTTCACTTTCATGTCTACAATGCCATCTTTCTGATTAAAATATTTAGATATTCCTTCAACAGAAAAAAGAATTCTGACTCTCATGAGACACAAAGTTCTGAAGTTACACAGAACTAGACCAAAGAGGATTTTTAAACCAATCTACTTTGCCTCCTTTTCTGCCCAAATTCTAGAATAACCACACTTTAAGTCAATAGTCAGTATGACTGTGAAATGCATGTATCACAGAGTTGTCTCTTCAACCAAAGCAAACACTTACTGAGGAGAGACTATTTATCAAGCAGTGGAGAATAAAAATACAAATAGGCCATGCTCACTATCTTCAAACTGCTTATCCTCTGGGACCAATAGGCAGCCATGTCAGCTGTAACTGTAGACAGACCCTGCTCTGGGAGATATACAACTCTGGGTGTCTAGAAAAATACCATAGCAGAGCTGCATTGATGTTGGGCTCAAGGCAGAGAGAGAATTTGCATGGGAGGACAGTACACAGTAGCACGAACCAATGGGGAAGTTAGGAATTAGAGAACATAACATAGAGTATAAACTCAGCATGGCTGGACACCAGTAAGTGTGGCCAGAGAGCGGAAGAGAAGGTAGGAAAGGCAACTGGAGCTAATTGAGAGTTTGTTCTGAATGTGACATAGGGAAATAACTTTGTTGTGGCTGTTGTTTTAGGAAAGCAGTAACACGTTCCAGTAGTTTTTCCAGTAGTCATGTATGCATGTGAGAGTTGGGCAATAAAAAAGGCTGAGCACCGATAAATTGATGCTTTAGAATTGTGATGCTGGAGAAAACTCTTAAGTGTTCCTTGTACCGCAAAGAGATGAAACCAGTCAATCCTAAAGAAAATCAACCCTGAATATTCACTGAAAGGACCGATGCTAAAGCTGAAGCTCCAATAGTTGGCCACTAATGAGAAGAGCCCACTCATTGGAAAAGACCCTGGTGCTGGGAAAGATTGAGGGCAAAAGGAGAAAGGACAGCAGAGGATGAGATGGTTGGGTGGCATCACCAACTCAATGGACATGAATTTGAGCAAACTCTGGGAGATAGTAAAGGGCAGAGGAGCTTGGCAAGCTGCAGTCCATGAGGTCGCAAAGACTCAGACACAGCAACTGAACAACAAAACACGTTCCTAACTGTGGTTGAGAGAACCTAAGTACAAGCCATGTATACAGAAGAGAACTTTGACTGGACTGAAGGACATTAGTGAAGAGGTTGTTAATAAAGTCCTGTGAAAGGAAGTAGAAATTGAGAGAGAAGGAAAGACACAGAGGATGGCAAGGGAGGGTGCAGGGACGAGAGCTACCCAGCTGGTACCCAGCTACCTGTGGATGGGCTGCCCAGCTGACTTCCTCTGTGCCAGTTCTGAGAGCTCCTCAAAGAAGACAGGATGTGGGCCTGAGTTTGTGCTCAATTGCTTCTTTAATCCTGCCTCTTTACTTTCCCCAGTAACCACTGAATAAACAAACACATCTTTAGCAGAAAGAGAATGAGATTTCAATTCTGCAAATTTGGATTTGTATTTCAGCTCACCCATTTGAGCTATGTGAACTTAGGATGTGTGTGGTGGTGGTGGGGGGGGCTCATATAACCTCTCTGAGATTCACTTTCCTATTTTAGTGGGTTTTGGGGGAGAAAGAAAGATTTATGGCGTATGATACATAGTACTGAGTGCTAAGTCGATTCGGTCATGTCTGACTCTTTGTAACCCTGTGGATTGTAGCCCACCAGGGATCCTCTGTCCATGGGCTCCTCCAGGGCGTGGGTTCTTTGATGCTCCATGGGATCTTCCCAACCCAGGGATTGAACCCACATCTCTCACAGCTTCTGCACCAGCAGGCGAGTTCTTTACCACTAGCACCACCTGGGAAGCACATGACATGTAGTAGATGTTCGTCAAAGGGCAGTTCTTATGACTGTATCACAGGTGCTCCCTTGGAATGAAAAGGTAATAGAGACCATTGAGGGTCTGTCAAGAAGCTCATTTGTGGCGCTGATACTGTTCCATCCTGTTTCCTTTTACTCTCAACTGAACAGAACTGAAAAGCTTTTTTTTTTTTTAATCTCTTCTTGCTTACATATATTTACACCATATTTGCCAAATGTCCTGTTGGTGAGAAATCAATTTTTCATAGCTTACTTGTATTCTTTTCCAAATGACAGAAGACTTTCATAGAGACTGGGATAAGCATCAAAATAAAATGAAACATGTTCTGCTTCTTCCAAGGCTTGATTCACCATAACAACCAATACTTTCTCTTACATGTTCAGCAGACTCCTTCTGATCTCCATTTGCCATTATAGTTCTTGAAACAAACGATAAAATAGCACCATATGTTTTTAACAATTTTAAGCAAAATTTAGCTCCTGAGCCACTGCCTGCTTCCTCCTTCAAGAAGCAAAGTAAAAGTGAAATTGAAATCGCTCAGTCGTGTCCAACTTTGTGACCCCATGGACTGTAGCCTACCTGGCTTCTCTGAACATGGGATTTTCCCAGCAAGGGTACTGAAGTGGGTTGCCATTTCCTTCTCCAGGGGATCTTCCCAACCCAGGAATTGAACCTGGGTCTCCCACATTGTAGACAGACGCTTTACCCACTGAGTCAAGAAGCAAAAACATGGCTCAAATATCAGAACAGTTTGTAACATTTATTGAATACTTGCTTTATGGTCTGAATTTTGCTTACCTTGTATGATTATCTTGTTTAATCATCAAGAAAATCTAAATAATAAGCATAGAACAAATGTTAGTAGTTAGTAATATTACTATTGCTACTTTTGGTGACCTTTTAAGCGAAAGTTGCTCAGTCGTGTCTGACTCTTCGTGACCTCACAGACTATACAGCCCATGAAATTCTCCAGACCAGAATACTGGAGTGGGTAGCCATTCCCTTCTCCAGGGGATCTTCCCAACCCAAGGATTGAACCCAGGTCTCCTGCATTGCAGGTGGATTCTTTACCAGCTAAGCCAGAAGCTTTGGTGACCTTTTAACTATAGACAGTTGCTTATGTTATAGGATTTTTTGTTTCCTGAAAACTCGTTTTTTCCAGCTTTTTCTTCAGCATTGACTTTTCCCTTTGCCCCACCCTTAATGATGGGGAGGACATAAGCCAACACTTTTCCATCTGTTATGGTCTGAATTACACCACCCCAAACCCTTAAGTACCCCAGAATATGACTGTATATAGAGATAGAGCCTCTAAAGAGGTAATGAAGGTGAAATGAGGTCATATGGTTAGTCCCTAATCCAACATGACTGATGTCCTTATAAGAAAAGGAAGAGGCACAGGGATGCATTTGCACAAAAGAAAGGCCATATGAGGACTCAATAGAAAGGGCTATCTGCTAGCTAAGGAGAGAGACCCCAGACATAATCAAGCCTTCCAGGCCCTTTATCTTGGAATTTCAGCTTCCAGAATTATGAGCAAATAAATTTCTGTTGTTTAATAGGTCACCCCACCTGTGGTACTTTTTTATGGCAGCCCTAACAAGTAGGCTTCCCTTGTAGCTCACTCGGTAAAGAATTTGCCTGCAGTGCAGGAGACCCAGGTTCGATCCCTGGGTTGGGAAGATCCCCTGGAGAAGGAAATGGCAAGCCACTCCAGTATCCTTGCCTGGAAAATCTCATGGACAGAGGAACCTGCAGTCCATGGTGTGGCAAAAAATCGGGCACGACTGAGCAACTAACACACACACACAGCAAATGAATATGGCATCTGACCACCGAATTTTTCAATTGTACCTATACTTCTGAAAAATCTTTAACTATAAGGACTTTGNACCTGCAGTCCATGGTGTGGCAAAAAATCGGGCACGACTGAGCAACTAACACACACACACAGCAAATGAATATGGCATCTGACCACCGAATTTTTCAATTGTACCTATACTTCTGAAAAATCTTTAACTATAAGGACTTTGCTTATAAAGTAATTTAAAAAAAGTTTATGTCAGTTTTCTGTTTATCTTCAGTTTAAAGTATTTTCTAATTTATATTATGACTTGTTCTTTGACTGGTGACCTATTAAATATGCTGCTTATTTTTCTGAACTTTGGGGAGTAGCTTAGTAATATTTCTGTTGTTGATTTTTAGTTTCACTCTATTGTGGTTAGAGAACACACACTGTATAATATCAGCCTTTTGTAATGTATTGCTTTTGGCCCAGACAGGGGTCTATTTTGGTAAATATTCTAATTCTTTAAAAAAGGATTTGTATTCTGTACTTGTTGGCCATGTCTTACAAACATTAATTCTATGTCTGGAGCTGAAGCTGAAACTCCAATCCTTTGGCCACCTGAGGCGAAGAACTGACTCACTGAAAAAGACTGTGATGATGGGAATGATTGAAGGTGGGAGGAGAAGGGGACGATAGAGGGTGTAATAGATGGATGGCATCACCAACTCAATGGACGTGAGTTTGAGCAAGCTTCAGGAGTTGGTGATGGACAGGGAAGTCTGGCATGCTGCAGTCCATAGGGTCACAAAAAGTCACACATGACTGAGCAACTGAACTGAACTGAATTCTGTATCTTATTTTTTTAACTTTAAAAAAAATCATGTACTGGTAGAAGTATATTAAAATTTCCAACTGAAATTTCAGTATTCACGTGTTTCTCCTCTTCTGTCCACTTTTACTTTACATATTTTAAAGCTATGTTTCTAAGTGTATGCCTCCCTAGTGGCTGAGACGGTAAAGAATCTGCCTGCAATGTGGAAGACCGGGTTTGAACCCTAGGCTGGGAAGATCCCCTGAAAGCGGGCATGGCAACCCACTCCAGTATTCTTGCCTGGAGTATCCCCATGGACAGAGGAGCCTGGCAGGCTACAGTCCGTGGAGCAGCAAAGAGTTGGACATGACTGAGTGACTAAGCACAGCACATTAAGTGCATAGGAAGTTTGAAATTTTATATCTTCCTGTTTAATTAACATTTCTATCACTATGAAATATCCTTTTCTATGTTTAATAATACTTTTAGTATTAAAGTTTTATTTTTCTGATGATAGTAGAGCCATAGTTTCTTTTAGCAAGTCTGACAATCTTTGTCTTTTACTTAGAATACTAAGTTCATTTACATATAATGTAATTATTGCCATAATTAGGTTTAAGTCTACCATCTAGGCATTCATTTTCTTTCTGTTCTGTTTGTTCTCAGTTCTTATTCCTTCTAGCCTACTGTTTTATTATTTTTTTTATTATTTAATATTATTTTACTCTTTTATATTATCTCTTCCATAGGGCTTTGGTTATTGCTGGTTTACCTTAATATTTTAGTGGTTACCCTAGACCTTAGAAGATATGTCCTGAATTTAAATATGCTACCTTATATTATTAGTACTTCTCAAACATTGCAAGAACTTTCAGTTCAGTTCAGTTCAGTCAATCAGTCATGTCTGACTCTTTGGGGCCCCATGAATTGCAGCATGCCAGGCCTCCCTGTCCATCACCAACTCCTGGGGTTCACTCAGACTCATGTCCATCGAGTCAGTGATGCCATCCAGCCATCTC
>SJYV01055723.1:512731-602042 GCA_006410875.1 Neotragus pygmaeus
GGAGGAACCCCAAACCAAGACCTTGCCCTAAGGCTGCACTACTGTTTCCTGATTGTTCCTCCCTTGTTTCAGCATTCCCTATCTTCCCCGTTTAGCAAGTTTTTCAACCTGTCAGTTGGAACTCAGGGAATGTCTTAGAGACTGAATGAAGCCCATTTCTTACAAGGAAGAAATGGGGGACACAGGAAGGCTTTAAAAGAATGAAAACCAGTTAATTTCAGGGAGACTAAACATTACATTCAATAGTGTAAAGTTGAAAATATTGTATTGTGATTTGTACTAAGAAATATGTATATTTGGTCTTTGTTTTCATTTCTGGCACAGAAGTCAGGAAATCCTTGAAATTTCCTGTGGTGATAGAGCAATAAATATGTCTTTTGTTATGTTAATGAAGTGACTTTAATGTTACACCTATGAGTGGGTTGGATGCTGAGAGAACCAGCCTTGTGATTAGATTTTGGAACTTTCATTCCCACCCTCCTGACCTCCAGGGAAGGAAAAGTGGCTGGCAATTGAGTTCAATCACCAACAGCCAATGAGTTAATCAATCATGCCTACATAATGAAGCCTCCATAAAACCCCAAATAAAGTGGGTTTGGAGAACTTCCAGGTTGGTGATGTGCTCAGAGAAGGTATGGATGCTCCATGCCTTTTTCCACATCTTGCTTTAAACATCTCTTCCATCTGGCTGTTTTTGAGTTATATCCTTCTATAACAAACTAGTAATCTAGTAAGTAAAAAAAAAAATTTTTTTTTTCTGAGTACTATGAGCTGTACTAGCAAATTAATCAGTCCCAAAGAGTGAGTCATTTGAACCTCCGATCTGTGGCTGGTTGATCAGAAACTCAGATGATACAGTGGGCTTGTGACTGGCTTCTGAAGGGCTGGGGGCAGGGGGCATACTTGTAGGACCCGATGCTATCTCCAGATAGTGTCAAAATAGAGTTAAATTATAGGACACTCAGCTGATATTGTGGAGCATTGCTTGGTGTATAGGGAAAAACCTCATATTTGGTTACCAAAAGTGCCAGAAATGAACCACTCCATGTCAACAGTAAGGGAGACACAGGAGGTGAAAGACTGAGTTTTTCTAACATAGATGCTGCTTTTATTAAGCATTTTGAAACTATGGAAGCTTCAATGAAAAAGAGTCTGTTAGATGAGAAATGCTTGGTCATATAAAGCCACATGATCAGTTAATAAATAAATTTTATTTATTCAATAGTTTTAATCACTGAAGTGCCAATTTTCTCCATGGAAAATGGGTTGGAAAACTGAACATATTTAAGTGAGTTAGGAGGCTACTGAAATGTTAATGTGAAAAATGACAATGACTTGGATTAAGATGGTGGCTGTGGAGGTAAATAATTTATTGTATTTGAAATATATATTAAAGGTAGATTCAATAGGACTTGGCCATAGAATAAACAGGAAAATGAGAGAAAAAGTGGTATCCAAAATTTGGCTTTAAAAATATAGAGGGTTTTATTCTATTTATATAGATTTTCTAAAGTAGTTCACATGCATTGTTATGCCCAAGTTGCAAAATCTCCCAATGACTACCAGGGAGCCGATATCCGATGCAAAAGCAAGAGAGTTTTTATTACCAAGCTCGAGCTAGGGCTCCCACCGTTACCGACACAGTGGCTATAAGGAGGAGCCCCGGGTTTTGGGTTACATTGCTTATATAGGGAGTGTTCATGAAAAAAAGAATAGGTAGGGGGACGTCTGATTGATCACTTTCTTTCGAAGGGTTGTATGTTGATTTTTGGTTGGTCCCTATTTCCTAGGTAGATCACAAGTTCCTGAACGTTAAGTCAGGAGATTCTGGTCTGGGGTCCGAATGGCTCATGGGTGGTGGGGTGAGGTCAGGGGATTTCCAAAGGCTCTTTTCCCAGAACCTTACAAAATGGAGTTTTTCTGTTAACAAAATGGAGTAGCTTAGATTCTTCAGTATTATCTGATTTGATCACCATAATAATGCAATTATTATTAAAATAGATAAACAAGAGATCAGCATTATCCCTTTTACAGACAAAGGAAAGAAGGTTCAAAGGAGTCATGGGGGATATCTGCTTTTAATTTGGTAATTAACCCACAGCTGAGACCAGAACCAAATTCTATAATACAGATCTTCCTCTGCTTACGATGGATGTTACATCCTGAAAATCCATTTAAGTTGAAAATAGAGTTATTTGAAGATGCACCTAACCAACAAAACATCATAACTTAGGTTAGCCTACCTTCATGTGCTCAGAACAAATATATTAGCCTCCAGTTGTTCAAAATCATGTCATGCAAAGCTTCTTTTTTAAAAAAAGTTTTGGATGTATCATGTACTTTGTTGAATACTGTTCTGAAAGTGAAAACCAGGATGGTTGTGTAGGTAAAGAATAGTTGTACCTGTATCATTTGTTTACTTTGATCTTGTGGCTGTCTGGAGGCTGTGGTTCACTACTGCTGCCTAGCATCACAAGAGTTTATTGTGCTACTTATCACTAGCCCAGGAAAAGATGAACACTGGGAATTCAAAGTATGGTTTCTACTGAACACGTATTGCTTTCACACTATCGTAAAGTCATAAAAGTGAGTGAAGTTGCTCAGTTGTGTATGAAACTTTGTGACCCCCATGTGCTGTGGCCTACCATGCTCCTCCGTCCATGGGATTTTCCAGGCAAGAGTAGTGGAGTGGGTTGCCATTTCCTTCTCCAGAGGATCTTCCCAACCCAGGGATCAAACCTGGGTCTCCCACATTGTAGGCAGATGCTTTACCGTCTGAGTGTCTGACTTACCAGGGAAGTCCTACAGTCATAAAATTGCAAGTCAAACCATCATCAACTGGTGATCACCTATACTGGTCCAAGGCTATCTTTTGTAGTGAGATTTCCTCCCTCAGTATGTGTTTAAGAAATACAAGAGGGGACTCAGAAAGATGTTTCTGCCATGTCCTCAATCACTACAAAAGTCCCAGCCAAACTCTTCACCAAGTAAATCAAAGCCAGTAATCTTGAACCAATACTAATAATATCAATTGCATTTTATTGACACCTTCAAAACCTTCCAAACATTTAACATCATTTCATTTTTCCAGTGGTAGAGAATCTGCCAGAGGATGAGACAGTTGGATGGCATCACTGACTCGATGGACATGAGTTTGAGCAAGGTTTGAGGGTTGGTGATGGATAGGAAAGTTTGGCATCCTGCAGTACATGGGGTTGAAGAGAGTCAGAAACTATTGAGCAACTGAACTGAACTGAAAGAATCTACTGGCCAGTGTGGGAGACTTGAGAGATGTGGGTTGGATCCTTGGGTCAGGAAGATCCCCTGGAGGAGGATATGGCAGCCCACTCTAGTATTCTTGCCTGGAAAATTTCATGGATAGGAGAACCTGGTGGGCTACACAGTCCATGGGGTCACAAAGAGTCAGACACAACTGAATGCATGCACACACACACACACACACANNNATTTCAGAGAGAAATGAAGAGAAAGGGATGTAACCTTGAATGAACTGAGACAGACCTTATTCTGGACTGAAATGAACTGAACTTAACCAAGGGAGGTAGGAACCCGCTCCCATCCCTTTGCCCTGGCTGAGGCTATCATGATAAACTAATGAACAATTACAGTGTTATTATTATGTACCAGGAACAATGCCAAATACATCACCTGCACAAACTTATTTCATCTTTACAGCACCCCAGGAGTTTAAATAACATATCCCCAGTTATCCAGCAGGCGGTTCGTTGTTGTTGTTCACTCACTAAGTCATGTCCAACTCTGTGACCTCATGAACTGCAGCACTCCAGGCGCCCCTGTCCTTCCACTACCTCCTGGAGCATGCTCAAATTCACCACTGAGTCAGTGATGCTATCTAACAGTCTCATCCTCTGTCGCCCCATTCTCCTTTTGCCTTCAATCTTTCCCANTGACCTCATGAACTGCAGCACTTCAGGCTCCCCTGTCCTTCCACTATCTCCTGGAGCATGCTCAAATTCACCACTGAGTCAGTGATGCTATCTAACAGTCTCATCCTCTGTCGCCCCATTCTCCTTTTGCCTTCAATCTTTCCCAGCATCAGAGTCTTTTCCAATGAGCTGGCTCTCTGCATAAAGTGGCAAAAGTATTGGAGCTTCAATATCAGTCCTTCCAATGAATATTCAGGATTGATTTCCTTTAGGATTGACTGGTTTGAGCTCCTTGCAGTCCAAGGAACTCTCAAGAGTCTTCTTCAGCACCAATCAATTCTTTGGTGCTCAGCCTTCTTTATGGTTCAACTCTTACATCTGTACATGTGGGTACATGTACATACATGCATGTGGGTAGTATAGCAGAATAGGATTTGCCTGGTTCAGATCTCACTTCAGCCGAATAATTTGCTATTAGGTCTTCTTGTTCTCCACATCCCAGTCATAGCTATGCATTTTGAAAGGCAGTAATGAAACAGCAAGAAAAATGCTTTCTGCTATGTTTTTCCTTTTCAGTTATCTGATCCCACTGCTCAGTTAAGGGGCAGTGGTCCCTATCCAAGCTGTGAAGATGCCATCTAGATAGACACTGATAGAAAGAGATTTGATAAATGGCCAAACAGAGCATTCCTTTGAGACTCTTCTTTCCTCTATCTCATGCTGACTCTGGCTCCATTCAGCCTCAGTCTTTGAACTTGCAAGTTGAAAGGCAATGGTCAGTTGGTTCAGTTGGACATAGTACTTTATTGAAAATACTGAAATGCTAAAACCCAGGTACCACTGTGAATATTTAAAATTTGTTGAGGTCAGACATTCTTGAATGAGAATTTTGGTTTTTGTACGTACGATTGCTGCTATCTTGGGCAGTTGACTTAGCTCTGAGCCTTGGTGTCCTCACCTGTCATATGCAGGTGGTATCATATATACTCTCCTCAAAGGCTTGTATAAGGATTAAAATGTAAACTTTACAGTGGGGCAAGGAAGAATGGGACTGTGGAAATGCACGTGCTTTTGAATCTTTTCCCTGAGACTTCAAAACATTGAATAAGTCACCCAGTATCTGTGAGTCCATGTTCTTCTGGACTGTGTCTATAAGACACAGTGTCCTACAACTGTCTGTAGGAATAATAACACTGATTTGAGAGTTGTGTGAGGAACTAAGTGAGATAGGGTATTAAAAATGCCAAGAGCAGCAACTGCCACAGACTAGTCACTCAGCATGGTTCTTTCTGTTGACACATCCCTATTTTAATTTCTTAATTATTTTGCACTCAAATATAGACTATATGACTTTATATGTTCGTGGAGAACAGAATGTTAATTAGTTTGTCGACCATAAACATCATTCAGGAATTCATGGGTTTTATATCTTTGGAGATCAATTAGCTTCTCCTAACTTTCATAGTTAGGAGTTATGGACTTAAGTCACACAAATGTATCCAAGTCAGAAGCAGAAAAAAGTGGTGAGCAAAATGGTGTAGTGACATGGTGTCAACCCACAGACATGAAACAGCTCTTGAATGCCAGTGAGCAAATATCATCACAGCCTGTCGATTCTGTGTGTGAACAGTAGTGCAATTTTCCCTTGAATCTGCTAAGCTCGAGTAAGGGACATGCCAAAGCCCCGTTCATTTACTGGAAGTAAGTGGTGGCCTGTTGTGTCTGCTCTTTCCAAACTAGGGCTTTTGTACCAGGACCTCAAGGTCCCACAATTGACCAAACACCACTGTTTCTCAGTCTTTTATTCCTCTTCAATGTAAAGTCATTTTACTTGCTCTTCAATTAGGAGTGGGTAATTATAGCTCTTGGGAAGTATCAAAGGAAAAATGTCTCCATGCTGGGTTTATATGAAAGTGTAGTTGTCATAGCCCTTGGGAGAAAGAGACTGGAATTTGCTGGACACAGGGCAGAACCTTTCTGTAGCCCTTGGGAGGAGTCTATTGTGAAGGGACACAGAGATAATTCTCGCCTCCAGGAGCTGACTGCACATATGAGGGAACTAGAAATGGGTAGATTTCTTCTCAAAAACTAACTTCTAGGCCAAGAGAAGAATATGGTAATCTCAGACCCCTGGCACAGAAAGCCTAGTAAGTCAGAGGCCAATAACCAAATCACAAACGCGATAACATACTGATAATTTGAACCACTGAAATGCTGTAGCCAAACAAAGGGATCTGTTGAAAAAGACAAGCTGATGAGCAGAAAAAAGTCCTGCATCTAGAGTCAGAGAAACCTTGACTAAGCTCCTGATTTTGTGACCTAGAATAAGTTATCCATCTTCTCTCAATATGGGCTTATTTTTCTTTGAGAAGGGATAGTAGTGTCCACCTCAGTAGAATTTTGTGAGGATTAAGTGAGATAACATACACAAAATTTGCTGACTGATTTCTGGCATGGAGCATGGGCAAACGCATGGTCACACTTTTTCACTCTTGAGTCCACAGGGGGAAAGGGGGATTCTTTCGGAGTGTTGCAGGTTTTAAAGTTTGTCCTCTGTCTTCCATGTTTAAAAGGAACACTCCAACTTAGGTATCAAATGATACCAAGGCCCTTTGTTGAACATTTACTACATGCTGGCCTGAAGCCATGTGATTGACATCATTTATCATTAAGTGGTACCTTTCATCATCACCTCCTTTTTACAGAGTGAGAGACTAAGCTCTAGCTTTAAGTAATTGCTTTGGTGACCTAGTTAGAAAGGAGCAGAATCAGGACGGAATCCAGGTCTACCAGGAGCCAAGACACTCAACTACTGTACTTTTCAGCTACACTGAATTCTTGGCTGCTTGACCTCTTTTATCCCTATGCTCGTTTCCCCCCTCTCTTCCTGACCTCTTTTCAGTATCTTTTCTACAGTGAAGTCTTAATTCATTTGGGATTTGTAATCATTCTGATGTGGAGGCTACCAGTACACATTGTTCAGGAGCCACTTGCCTCCTTTGCAGCATAAATGAGTGGTATTCTGGGTATGCTTACACTACTTCAGGAAGCGAAAGGTCAAGTACGACCGTAGACTTAGTGTTATTGTTCTTCTTTCCTCATTAAATCAAGTCATCTCAACTGGGCAAACACTTATCCTTCCTAACTCATTTCCTATCTGCCTATGCTGTTGCTGTTGTTCAGTCACTAAGTTGTGTCTGCCTTTTTGCAACCCCATGGATTGCAGCACACCAGGCTTCTCTGTCCTTCACTATCTCCCAGAGTTTGCTCTAACTCATGTCCATTGAATCAATGATGCCATCCAACCATCTCATTCTCTGTTGCCCGCTTCTACTTCTATGACACTGAGCTGACGTAGCTTTTAAGTTTACCTTGTTTATCTCTTTCACTTTCTGCCAAAGACCCTGGGCCCCTAGAGGTTAGTATTAATAATAGCAGTACAGTAGTAGTAGTCAAAGCAGTAGCAATAGAGAGTGGTTGTAGCAGCAGCATTGAATGCTCACTATGAACTGGACAGAATGCTATGTACTTTATTTGCACTATTGCAGTTAGGTTTTATAAATAACTGTGAAGAACAAACATTATTTCTATCTTCACTTATAGGTAAAGAAATAGCGATTATATAGTTCATTCAGGATCTGCTAGTCAAGTAATGACACTGAAGTATTTGCACTTTATTAGTGTTCAGTTAATATGAAATGGCAAGTCCAACTTAAAGGCATTGTCACATTAGATTCCCAAATACCACCCCAAATCACCACATATGAGTTTGGTGGATGACTGTTTTCTGAAATGCACAAAACCATGTAAGTGAGGAAGATAAAATTAGAAAGTATAGAAATGCAGAGAATAACTGTGAATGAGACTGTTAGACCTTTTGTAAAGAATTAGAACAGGGATCAGAAAACTATGACCTGTGGGCCAAATCCACTCCAGCACTGGTTTTTGTAAATAAAGTTGTATTGAGATACAATCAAGTCCATCCATTTATGTATTGTCTGTGGCTCTTTTCAGGCAACAATGGCACAGATGAGTAGTTGCAACAGTGCCTTTATGGCCTGCAAAAGTGAAAACATCTACTATTTGTCTTTTGACAGAAAGTATTCTGACCCCTGGCCTGGCTTAGAACATCACTGGTTCTAAAGATGTCCTACAGTCCTCCCAGATCACTTACCAGCCTCCCACTGCTCCTCAGAGGTAATTTCTAGTCTAAATTTTGGATGAGCCATTATCTGGCTTACAAAGCAAAAAGTTTTAACACATATATATTCACCTGCAATATTTTGTATTGTTTTGCTTGCTTTTGTTGAAGGAAACTTTTAATTGAAATATACCTAGAGAAGTACACAAACCATAAGTTTGCAGCATGCTGAATGTTTATAGAATAAAGGCAGCACTAGTAATAGTCAATGGTGACAGGGTTCTTACCCCACCAGGACCTCAGAACACACTCTCATGCACCTCCCCAGTCAGTATCCCTTCCTGAAAGTGAGAACAATTATGACAGCTATTACCATCTATTAGTTTTGCCTCTTTATTATGAAAATGAAACTTTTGATGTGTAAGCTTGTGTTTGGCTTCTTTGCTCATCTTTGCTAAATATTGTATCTGTGAGATTCATCCGTTTTATTGCATAAAGCAGTAGTTTGTCAATTTTCATTACTCTAGTATACCATTATATGATTATTCTACAGTATTCTCAGTATTTTAATTATTATTCAGTTGTATTTTTAATTTCCATTATGATTTTTTTCTAGTCTCAAGATAAAAGATTTAAAGATTTTTAAGTTTTCTTTACTGTTAATTATTTCTTTAAATCTATCCCTTTACAAAAGTTATTGCTAAATGTATTGTGATCACATAATGTGTTCTAATAATGTACATATCCTAAAATTTATCAATATTTCCTCTATGACCTAGTACAAGGTTTGTTTTGTGAACGTACCATGGGTGCTTCAAAAAAATGTGTTCCATAGTTGTTTAAGGCAGAGTTCTCTGTACATTATTATATCATGCTTATTATTTGTGTATTCATATTTCTATATCCTACTAATTTTCCATCTGTCTTAAAATTGAGAAAGATATCTTGAAAATTTCCACCATGATGATGGATCTTTCAATGTGCCCACGTAGTTCCATCATAGGTTATATCTATATGTATGTCTTTGTTGTTGTTCAGTCACTAAGTCGTGTCCAACTCTTTGCAACCCCATGGACTGCAGCACACCAGACTTCCCTGCCCTTCACTGTCCACTGGAATTTGCTCAAACTTATCTCCATTGAATTGGTGATATCATCAAACCAACTCATCCTCTTTATCGCCCCCTTTTCCTCCTGCTATAACATTTTATTAGATACCTATAATTTTAGAATTGTTATGTCTTCCTTATAATTAAACCTATCATTATATGATCATTTAATAATGATTCACTTGATCACTATTCATGCTCTTTTTCTTAAAGTACAGTTTGCCTTATTACCCAGCTATATATTGCTTGGTATTTGCCTGATGTGCCTGTTTCCATCATTTTTCTTTCAGTCTTCTCATTAATATTTTAAATGTGTCTTTTAAATATCATAGAGTTGGATTTTAAAACACTTAATCTGGTAGTCTCTGTCTCCCAGTTAACAGGCATAGTTCATTGCAATTGTTATTGGTGCAGAAAAGAGAGTGAAGTGCAAGAGGATAGTCACATCCCAGGTCATGTCTGAGACCCTGAATGGCTGCCTAGTGTGGGTTCTTGGCTTCACACAGGAATTAATTGAGGAGGAGCCATGGTACAGTGAAAGAAGGTATATTCAGGGAGGAAACACTCCATAGACAGGGTGTGGGCCATCTTGGAAGACAAGAGAGACACCTGGCTATGGGGTTGTCAGTTTTTATAAGAGTGGGTAATTTTACAGGCTAATGAGTGGGAGGAGTATCCCAGCTATTTTGGAGAAAGGGTGGGATTTCCAGGAATCAGGCTGCTGCCCACTCTTTGACTTTTATGACTGGCCTTGAAACTGTCATAGCACCTATAGGTATGTCATTTAGCTTGCTAATATGTTACAATGAGTGTATACTGAGGCTCAAGGCCTAGTGGAAGTTGACTTATCCATCCATCTTGAATTTATTTGGTTTTGATCGTTTTATGCTGTGTCTTCAGGCTGTGTCACTCTTTTAAACGTGTGTCCTGCTTCTTTCTTATCACATTCCAGTTTAGTCACTCAGTCGTGTCCAACTCTTTGAAACCCCATGGACTGCAGCACACCAGGCTTCCCTGTCCATCAGTAACTCCCAGAGTTTACTCAAACTCATGTCCATCAAGTCAGTGATGCCATCCAACCATCTCGTCCTCTGTCGTTCCCTTCTCCTCCCACTGTGAATCTTTCCCAGCATCAGGGTCTTTTCCAATGAGTCAGTTCTTCACATCAGGTGACCAAAATATTGGAGTTTCAACTTCAACATCAGTCCTTCCAATGAATATTCAGGACTGATTTCCTTTAGGATGGACTGGTTGGATCTCCTTGCAGTCCAAGGGACTCAAGAGTCTTCTCCAACACCACAGGTCAAAAGCATAAATTCTTCAGGGCTCAGCTTTCCTTATGGTCCAACTCTCACATCCATACATGACTACCAGAAAAACCATAGATTTGACTAGATGAACCTTTGTTGGCAAAGTAATGTCTCTGCTTTTTAACATGCTCTCTAGGTTAGTCATAACTTTCCTTCCAAGGAGAAACGTCCTTTAATTTCATGACTGTAGTCACCATCTGCACTGATTTTGGAGCCCCCCCAAAATAAAGTCAGGCACTGTTTCCACTGTTTCCCTATCTATTTGCCATGAAGTGATGGGACCAGATGCCATGACCTTAGTTTTCTGAATCTTCAGTTTTAAGCCAACTTTCTCACTCTCCTCTTTCACTTTTATCAAGAGGCTCTTTAGTTCTTCTTCCCTTTCTGCCATTAGGGTAGTGTCATCTGCATATCTGTGGTTATTTATATTTCTCCTGGCAATCTTGATTCCAGCTTGTGATTCATCCACTTCAACATTTCTCATGATGTTCTCTGCATGTAAGTTAAATAAGCAGGGTGAAAATATACCACCTTGATGTACTCCTTTTCCTATTTGGAACCAGTTTGTTGTTCCATGTCCAGTTCTAACTGTTGCTTCTTGACCTCCGTACAGATTTCTCAGGAGGCAGGTTAGGTAGTCTGGTATTCACATTTCTTTAAGAATTTTCCACAGTTTGTTGTGATCCACACAGTCAAAGCCTTTGGCATGGTCAATAAAGCAGAAGTAGATGGTTTTCTGGGACTCTCTTGCTTTTTGGATGATCCAGCAGATGTTGGCAATTTGATCTCTGGTTCCACTGCCTTTTCTAAATCCAGCTTGAACATCTNCCTCTTCTTCTGCTTGGCACTATCTTCTGCTTCTGTTATGTCCATACAATTTCTATCCTTTATTGTGCCCATCTTTGCATGAAATGTTCCTTTGGTATCTCTAATTTTCTTGAGATCTCTAGTCTTTCCCATTCTGTTGTTTTCTTCTATTTCTTTGCATTGATCACTGAGGAAGGCTTTTTTATTGCTCCTTGCTATTCTTTGGAACTCTGCATTCAAATGGGTATATTTTTCCTTTTCTCCTTGTCTCATTATTCCTAATATATTTGCACTGTTTTCTAGGATTTACTTTATGTTCTTTCTTCCCCCTTCATTTTTCTATAACTTTTATGCTAGCAATCTTTTTAATTGACTAAGATTGTTTTCTAAATAGTCTCTTCTTGCACTCTTTGGTAGTCATATACTCTTATTTCTACTCTTTTTCCCTTAACATTTTACCATGACCATTTAACCTAGCGTTTAATCAGCAGAACAGTAAAACTCCTTCGAGCTACCAAAATCCACCCCCTTTAAAAAGCCATTGCATTATAAATTATGAATTTTTTTTCTGGTATACAATAATAATATTTCTTAATCTAAAACTTCCAACTGTGTTCATTTTCAGAGCCCATTAGTAATAGGGACCCAAGAATTTATATTCCTTCCTTTTCTTTTTACTCTTAAAATTTTCTAAAGAGCTATTGGAACTTAAAGACATTTTTACTTTGNGGTATACAATAATAATATTTCTTAATCTAAAACTTCCAACTGTGTTCATTTTCAGAGCCCATTAGTAATAGGGACCCAAGAATTTATATTCCTTCCTTTTCTTTTTACTCTTAAAATTTTCTAAAGAGCTATTGGAACTTAAAGACATTTTTACTTTGATAAATTAAAAATAAATAACCATCTTATAAACAGCCTATGAGATTTCAGAGTATAAGACTCAAACAAGACCACATTAGGCTCATATTTGGAAAACAACAGAGACAACCACAAATGATTAAACACAGCTTCCTGACTGACCTGTGTGATTCTGATGCTACCAGTGGCAGCTCTAGTCCTGATAATCGTCCCACCTCACAGATAAAATGCATTGAGATACACAGTCACTGCTGCTTGAGAGCTTCCAATAGACAACCAGCCCCAGCTTTCTTAATGTCTCCAGAGAATCATCCAGCACAAGCTTTAATCCTACGAGAAGCCCTTCCTAGCCTCCTTCTCCCTTACGGAGATATTCCCATTATTTCTCTGGAAGGCATTTTCCTTTGCTGCAGTGAGTAAATAAACCAAGCAATGGTCCTGGATGTTCCTGGTGGCTTTTAGTCAGTGGGCTTCAACAGCTTTGATCTCTAGTTTTTAAAGATACAAATTTACTTGCTAAGTAATGATGAGATCATGTTGGTATTCCTTTTATTCCATTTAACAGACTTTCTAGTGCTGCAGCCAGCACAGCAGGGAGGGATAGAAAGTGGTCGATGCACAGTTTGGAAAAAAGAAACCAGAGACAGAATTAAAGTTTTAAAGATGGGACTAGGGGACTCAAGACCTCTAGGATCAAGAGCCCTGTTCCTCAGAGCCACATCACTTTTGTTTAGTGTCTTGGCACACAGAGATTATCTGTTGTGCTATGATAAAATCAGCCTCCTGTCTCCCTGGTCACGTCTCCCATTTTATTGATTACTTTGGACTATCTTTGTTATTTTCTTGTACAAAGTGTATCACCCAGCTGGAGGCCATAAACCTGCATGTGATTTTGGAAAACATCTTGGTGTGTGCACAAGCAACATTCTGCATGTGCACTGACCTGCATTCTAAGGTCCACACTATGTTTTCCTTAGCTCAGCAGGGCATGACGACTCCAACTAATCAACCCAATGTACTTTTGTTTAGATTATACTGGATTGCTATATTTTGCTTTTATTTTTTTCCCATGGTATTTTTCTCATGGCTTTGCCAGACCATCAGGCAGCTGATTATTAATGCCTGCTTTCTAGAATAACATATATGGCAAAATCAAGTTGTTTTAATAAAACTGGGTTTTGGTGATAGGTTTGACAAAGCATGTCTGTAGTACATGTAGTCTAATTTTTGAAAATCATACTTTAGGTATTACTAATATAAGAGGCAAAGGGCAGCATAGAAAAAGCATCAGAAGAGCAAATTGTAGGGTAAACATCATAATTATTCCTTCTAGGTGACTTACCTGTGCTGAATCATGTCATCTCCATTTGTAATATCAGCTTATTAATAACCTACCCACTGATGTCCTAGTTTTACTGAAAAGAGAACATAGACAGAAGACTTAAAGTTTATTTACAGAAATCTATCAATATTGTCAGTGAAATCATGCAATAGCAACAGTTTTCACTTTGCAGTAAAAATAATCTGATGAACTTTTAATAAAATACCATCATCCATATTAATTTCATCAGAATTCAGAATGTGAGACCTGACCCAGAATAGCTAAAACAATGTTGAAAGAGAAGAACAAAGTCGCAGAACTGAATTCCAAAGTTTAAGACTTATTTTAAAGCTACAGTAATCAATATAGTGTGGTAATGGCAAAAAGAAATTTTTAATTAATATTTTTGAAATACTTCAGATGGTTCCAATGTGTAGCCAACTTTGAGAACTAACGGGTTAGAGCAGAACTTTTCAAACTTTATGTTCGTACGAATGTTTGACTTTGTTGAAATGCAAACTCTGATCCAAGAGGTCTGTGGTGGGGCCTGAAATTTTACATTTTTAACAAGCTTCCAGGGATGCTGGTATTGCTTATCCATGGACCATCTGTGAGTTATGGAATAGAAATGCTAAAAAATGTATTTAAAAGACTAAAGCAAAATAAAAATGGCAAATACCTTCATAACTCAAGTTGATAGCAAAAACTATCTTGGCACCTGAAATAGTCACTATCAAAGAAACTGTCAAGAAAATTTTATTTGTGTACAAAAATGTTTTTTGGTTATAATTTCTTCCTTCTCATCTCCTCACCTTCCCCTTGGATTAAGAGAGAAATAGGCTAGAAAAGTTAAGATCACAATGAGAAAGAAAATCAGAAAAGGCAAAAGAATGAACATCTTAATGAATTTGTTTTATTAGGAATTAAGAAGGGAATTAACTGCTGATGAAAGTTATTTCCACTTTGGCAAAATGAAAAGAATAATTAATATGTATGCTTAACTACTATTTGTACAATACTTTTATACATAATGTACTTTTAAAGAAATGAACCATTATATGTTAATGCACTATGACATTTTGAGTGTACCACAAGTAGATGCTTCAGTAGGTGGGAAATCATATAAGAAGCTGGAAAGACTCTAAACATGAATGAATGTTCAGCATCCAGTGAGGATAAGTAGATCTGTGTTTAGGAAGTTCCACAGCTCTAACCAACGCTGCCTCTCACGAATGAATTGGTTTGAATTGCAAGCCAGAAAAAAAAACAAAAGATTATTCCCAACTATAATCTCCCAAAATAGATATTCAGCAGGTAAAATTTCAAACTTGAGTACCTACTATATATAATGCTTTTCAGGTGGCGTAGTGGTAAAGAATCCACTTGCCAACGCAGGAGACAAAAGAGATGCATCATTGAGTCAGGAAGATCCTCTGAAGGAGAAAATGGCAACCCATTCCAGTATTCTTGCCTGAAGAATTCCATGGATAGAGGATCCTGGCAGCCTAAAGTCCAAGGGGTTGCAAAGAGTTGGACTCAACTGAGCAACTGAGCAAGCACTATGTATAGTACCTTGTCAAAAGATACAAATAAACCCTGATCCCTATCCTTAAGTAACCCATAAATCTAGAAAGGATGCTAAGTATCACTGCTGGACATGATGCTTTAAATTTCTCCTATGAGCTGGAAGTTTGGCCTTGGGCTTCCTGTTTATTTTCTAACTACCTCCGAGTTTTGCTGATTGTAGGAAGACCTCTTTTAATCCCACTAATGCAATACACTTTGAGGATAAAGGGAGTAAAAATATTAGAGTAGGAAACTCTTTTTTTTTTTTTTTTGTCTCAGTCTGCCCAGCATACAAACTATTTCAGTCAGAGAAAGACTCACTGTTGAGATGTTGGCAGACAAGCAAACATGAAGCTTTGCAATTTTCAAGAGATTGCCAACTGGGCTGCAGATTCACAATGAAAAACGATTTAATATCCCAAGAAAGAAGTGGAATGAGGCAGAGAATGAACAGCAGTGGAGTTGAAGTTGTATTATACCTGAATATTCCCATGCTTCCATCTGAGTAGTCAGTTCTCAAAGGTGTTATTAGGAATTCCTGCATGAAGAGATCAGCCTGACTTGAAAGACTGTTGGGAGAGAATAAACAGTTGTGAAGTTTAGCAAGAAAGAGACTAGACCTCAGCAGCCAGGTCTTGATGAGCTCTTGCTCATTATAAATCTTTTAATAGGTGCCCTCTTCTGATGTGAACATTCCTATCATTATCTTCAGAAAAGCTGGAAAATCCTCATTGTCTTTTCTGGGGAATCTGATATGCTTAAAATGCCAGGAGGCAACTAATATCTTCCTTTGAGGCAAAAGGTTTATTCTAGACATACTCTGTTAGACCATGGTTGCTGCTCTGAACATAGCCAAGTTACATAGTTTTCATGATTAAATTTTATATTCAAGTTACTATTACTCTGCACCACAGTCACAGACAAAACACTCTGTGCAAGTGATCACAAGGGTTCTGGACAAGAGACAGTTGTTTCTATTTAAATTCTATGGATAAGACACATAATTTTATCCTTACTAAAGATGTAAAAATCAGAGATAATGTCTTTGTGCAGGTTTGGACTGTGGCCTTTTTTTTTCTTTTTTTTTAAATCAGTTTGGCCTTGTTGTGTTGGGTGTAAATATCTTTGTATTTATCCTACTTGGGATTCATTTAACATCTCAGGTCTGTAGATTTATGGTTTTCATCAACTTAAGGACATTTCTCCATGATTTCTTCAAATCCTTTTCTGCTTCTTTCTCTCTTTCCTTTCTTATGACACACTCTGTATGTCTGTTCATACTCATGATATTGCCTATGAAGTTCTATTCGTTTTTCTTTGGAATTATTTTCCTCTTTTAGACGGAATGATTTTTGTTGATCTCTCTTCAAATTCATCTGAATCATCTGCCACTTTAAATATTTTGTTGATCTGTCTAGTCACTTTTTCATTTCAGCTATTGAACTTTCTAAATCCAGGCTTTCATTTTTCCAGGTTCTTTTTTGTGACTTCTGTTTCCTTACTGAAAAGTCTATTTTATTCATTGTTGGTATCATTTCATTAATTTTTAAACATGTATTCCTTCAATTTTTTGGCTCTATATGTAATAGCTGATTTGAAATCTTTGTTAAATCCTGTATCTGGGAACATCATTTCTATTCACTTTATTGACTGCTCTTTGTTTTTTCTTGAATATGATTCATACTTTATTTATTTCCACATCTTATAACTTTTTTAAACCAGATATTTTAGGTAACATATTCTATCTCTTTTGGATTCTAATTCTTCATAGCTCCTTCCCCCAAAATTTTGCTGTTGCTGATTTTGTTTCTTTGTTTTGTAACTTTACAGGCTAAATTTGTGAAACCCGCCTCTTCTGGAGTATACAACCTCTGTTCTCAGAGTTTTTTGTTCTTTCTCTCTCTCTCTCTTTCCTTTTTCCTTCCCCTCTCTCTCTTTGTTCATTTCTTGAAAATAATTCTTGTTTTCATCTTGAAGCCTGGTTTCCCAAGGATTACCCTTGGGTCTGCCTAACTTAATAGCCAGACAATTACTGAACACTGTTAGCCAGCAAGGCTCCTGTCCTCTGCCAGTTTATCTATATGAATAAGAAAATATGTTATAAATTCAGATTGCTTTAAAATCTGCCTCGGTTTTTACTTTCTGCTGAGTCTTTCTAATCTTCACTGTACATGTGTGCTGCCTCAGTCAAGAGTATGTGTTTTTTCAGCCACATTTGCTAAGTCCAGCTCCATCTGCCATGCATTCCCTGATATCTGTCACTTCCTCTAAAAACATCAGTGAGCTTTGCAACTTTTCCAAATCTAGTGATCCTCCTTCAATTGTGACAGTCATGTTTCTGGTTTATAGTCTTCCCTCCCCTGGAAGAAGCTCCGTGTTAATGGAATAAATGGGAATTCTCTCAAGCAAGAATACCACAGACGCCTACTCTTCTTAACCAAAGTTCATCAGGTTTCAAACATAAGTGCTTTTCTGATTGCTATATGAATTTGTTTGATTCCCAGAGAGCTAAGTGGTTATTTTTGTCAGTTTTATCTAGTTTTACAGTTGCTCTCATTTTGGTAAAATCTATGAATTCTTCCCTTTGATTCAATTCATAACACCATTTATTTGAAATTGATATTTTCCTATTTTTGAGTATCTACCCATGGGTGTGGGCTCTTTTGATTACTTTTGTTATACTCCAAACTATTATACATTCTAATGAGTCTTTTTTTAAGGTGATAATCCTACCCCTCTACCCTCCAAGCTCTAAACCAAGTGAGAAATAGATACAGGAGGCATAGAAGGATCTAAATATCAGCTTTCTCTCCTTGCCTTGTGGGTATAAATTGGATTAGAATTTGAGGCTTTGATCTGAGATTAAAAAGGGTTCCCCACTTGCTCTATATTGAGCTGAACTTTCCCACTGGGTCTTCATGGACTGGACTCCTGCAAACCTCACCCGTGAGAACACTGCCTTTCTCCATGTGTGTGCTTCAGGAGAAGCAGAGAGAGAGCAAACAGGTGAAGTGGCCAATAATCCAGAGTGTGAGAGACATACATACTAAAGAAAGGGTAGTGCTAACATCTGATAAAACTTTCCCCTTCACCCTTTTCCTAATGTATTACCAACTGGACAAGTCACTCTTTGCTGTGTGCGTATGCTAGAAGTGGTCCTCTAATTTCTGGTTTCTGTTTTATAGAAAAGAAGGATGATCTCTACACTACTGGAAATAGAAGAATAAGTGTTTCTTTTTGTATAAAGAAAGTGCCTGGCAACTATCAATCCAATCTTATGATCTATATTTATATGTAGAAAACATGTTTGTCATTCTTTGCCACATCAGAAAGTCTATTCATGTTGTTAGGATGTTTAACTGAAATTACTTCTATGTAGTCACACCTAATGGGCTTCCCTTGTGGCTCAACTGGTAAAGAATCTGCCTGCAATGCGGGAAACCTGGGTTTGATCCCTGGATTGGGAAGATCTCCTGGAAAAGGGAAAGGCTACCCACTCCAGTATTCTAGCCTGGAGAATTCCAAGGACCGTATAGTCCATGGGGTCGTAGAGTCGGATATGACTGAGCGATTTTCACTTTCACTTTCAATGATAAGAAATCCCCTTATTTTAAAGAACAGTCCCAGAGAACCTTGATCTATTTGTAGTGATTTCAATTCTGAAAGAGACTGAAAGTGACTATTGCATCTGAACTGAAGGCTTCACTATGACTGAACTATCACATCTAGGCCTAGATTGGTGCAAAAGAATCAGTTCACATCTGTGACAAATGGCATAGAATGGCTAGTGAAAGTGTGTGTGTATGTGTGTCTTTCTGCCTAGCCATTGCCTAAGTCAGTTATTTACAAACGTATTTTTTTGCAGTACAATCCTATTTATAAATGAAGTCTTAGGTGTAACTCCAAGAAAAATAAAAGGTGAACTGCTTTTGTTGAAGCCGTAGTATACATCCAGTGGCATGCAGTATACATCTCTGCCTCATTCTGCCTTGAGCCCCAGGGAGCAAGTGACCTACTGGCAGAAATGCAAAGAAATTGGTCTTCCAATTCAGGGCTCTCTCTACTTGATTTCATTATCAGCTAAAAAATGTAGATATTAGATTTCCAGCCTTATCTTCATCAACATGGAGATAGTACAGATGTCTGAAAATTTCATAGTCTTTGTGCCTTTCCCTGAGGAATAGTAAAATCTAGAGTCTTGAATTCTGATCTTGGCTTGAACCCTAACTAGCAAGTTTTTAAACTTCATCATAGACTGGTTTTCTCATCTATAAAATGGGAATAAGAATAAAACAATATCATGTGAAGTAGATAACTTTTCAATTGTTCAATAAATTATGATGACGGTAGTGATAATTATCATTGTTATTGTTGTAAACCAGCACACTTCAAGTTTAAGACACTGGTATCAATTATAGGTGACTTTATTGGTTGAATTGTATTCTCCCAAAAGGTATGTCGAAGCTGTAAAACCAGCACCTGTGACTTCCACCTCATTTGGAAATAGAGTCTTTACATATGTAATAAATTTGTGTTCATAATGGCATGTCAAAAGAGCAGCAAGATATCATCTCATATCTTTTAGGATCATTACTGTGAAACAAAAGATAAGGGAATTCCTTGGTGGTCCAGTGATTAAGATTCTGTGCTCTCACTGCTGAGGGCCTGGGCTTGACTCTTTGTTGGGGAGCTAGGATCTCACAAGGCCACGTGGCACAGCCAAAAAAAAAAGATAAGTGTTGGTGAGGATGTGGAGAAACTGAAGCCTTCTATAATGCTGGGGATGTAAACTAGTGTAACCACTACAGAAAACAGTATGGCAGTTTCTCAAAAACTTAAAAATAGAATTACTATGTGATCTAGTAATCCCACTTCTGCATATTTATTGAAAAGAACTGAAATCAAGATCTCAATGAGATCAACTTTCATATGCCCCTNTAGTGTAACCACTACAGAAAACAGTATGGCAGTTTCTCAAAAACTTAAAAATAGAATTACTATGTGATCTAGTAATCCCACTTCTGCATATTTATTGAAAAGAACTGAAATCAAGATCTCAATGAGATCAACTTTCATATGCCCCTTGCAGAATTATTTATAATAGTCAAGACATGGGAAGCACCATAAATGCTCATTGACAGGTGAACCGATAAAGAAAAAGTGGTATATACATACAAGGGAATATCATTCAGTCTTAAAGAAGAATAAAATCCTGCCATAGGTGACAATACAGATGAACCAGAAAGACACTATTCTAAGTGAAATAAGCTGGCCACAGAAGGACAAATACTGCATTATTCTACTAGTATGGGTGTTTAAAATAATCAGACTCATAGAAACAGAGTAGAATGGTGATTCTCAACGTCTGAAGGGGGAATAAAGAAGAGCTGCTTTTCAATGAGTATAAAGTTTCATACTTGCATATTAGTTACACAAGAATATCTTGTATATTAGTTATACAAGAATCAATTCTAAAGATCTGCAGTGTAACATTGTGCCTAAAGTCAGTCATTCTGTTTTGTGCACTTTAGAAATTTAAGAAGGTAAGGCTCATGTTAAATACTCTTACCACAATAGAAAAAAATGATGTAACACTGAATTAGAATGAGTCCTAAACCAGTGTCCGGTGTCCTTGGAAGAAGGGTATTCAAACACAGAAACATAGGAAGGATGCTACTGAAAGAAAAATTTGAGTGATATATCTATAGGTCAAGAAACACAAAGGGTTATCAGCAACTGTCAAAGCTAGAAAGAAGCAAGGATGGATCCTTCCCTGGTGATTTTGGAGAGAGCATGGCCCTGCTGATGCTTTGATTTTGGATTTCTATTACCCAGGACTGTAAAAGAATACATTTGTATTGTTTTAATCTTCTCCATTTGTGATGATATTATGGCCATCCTTTTCATACTGTTCATGGGGTCNGACAATGGAGACATAGAGTTTTAACCACTGGATGACCAGGGACGTCTCCAGGCATCAGTATTTTTAAGTATCTTAGGTGATTTTAGTATGCAGCTAAGATAGAGGAAATCATCCCTGAATATTCATTGAAAGGACTGATGCTGAAGCTCAAACTCCAATACTTTGGCTACCTGATGTGAAGAACTGACTCACTGAAGAAGACCCTGATGCCGGGAAAGATTGAAGGCAGGAGGAGAAGAGGATGATAGAGGATGAGATGGTTGGATATCATCACCAACTCTATGGACATGAGTTTGAGCAACTTCTGGGTGTTGGTGATGGACAGGGAAGCCTGGCATGCTGCCATTCATGGGGTCGCAGAGAGTCGGACATGACTGAGCGACTGAACAGAACTAAACTGAAGACAGAGTCACTGATCTGTATGAATGGATGGATTGTATATCCTTGAAGTAATTTTACATCAGTATTATTTCTTTCAGTAGAACTGTTGAGACTTGAGAATGACTTTGGGGTTATGCTCCTTGACAAGAACCTACAGGGTAAATATTTTACATTGCTGGGTAAACTTAGTCTTATGTGAATAAGTGGTGAACAGCTTTGAAATAAAAATGATGAATGTATTGTTCTTAACTCTGCAATTAGGCAATGTTTTTTCTTAAAAAGCAAAGGACAGGATATTTACCAATTGTAGTTGAAACTTCCTCAACTGGAGTATTAGCACAGTGTTTCTAACTGTGAATTCTGCACAATACCTTTAAAAAATTAGTTAGAATTTTTACATTATAATACTATATTACTTCACTTATGTTCAGACATAAAATGTCGAATAAAATTTTATGCTTATGGTCCTTACAAAAGCCATAAAACCAAAANCTGTGAATTCTGCACAATACCTTTAAAAAATTAGTTAGAATTTTTACATTATAATACTATATTACTTCACTTATGTTCAGACATAAAATGTCGAATAAAATTTTATGCTTATGGTCCTTACAAAAGCCATAAAACCAAAATAAAGTTAATTACAAATGAGACTGCACAATTGCTAAAATTTAAGTTATCATTAGTTTGATATGGTATATAATATTAAAATTTGAAACTAAATTCTGGATATTAGAAATACTAACCAAAAGATACACTTTCATAATTTGTCCTCCACTTGTCATTTTTTTAAAATTTCTTGGATTTTGAATGTGATACACCATTATTTGAAGCATTCATTTATCATTGTCATTTATTTTTCATTATAACAATAAAATTATTCTTAGTCTGATCCACTATTCTGATGAGCCAAAATATTTGAAAGCATTTCTCTAAGTAAAATATGGCAAATTAAAATGTACTGTTCATTATTGCATATTTATATCTATATTGAATAATGAACTGTTGCAAAATTCAGATCTGCTTATTATGTTTGATCCAAATATGAGAAAAATTAACAAGTTCTTCCTTTCATTTGATGTTGCCTAAGTGTCTCTGCATGTCATAAAGTTCAATAACCCACTCTGTGATTGTGAACTCTACATATGCACAGTGTACCATGACCACATTTGACCTTTATTTTGAAAATGATTCCAGTGTAAAATGTCATTTTCATGAAGGCAAGTCAATGTCTCTATTAGTTGATTTAGAAAACTGAAGCCTAATGTTGAATTTCTTCACAATGAAAATTATCACTGCAAAAGATCAGTTCAGTTCAGTCACTCAGTCATGTCCAACTCTTTGAAACCCCATGGACTGAAGCACGCCAGGCCTCCCTGTCCATCACCAACTGCTGGAGTTTATTCAAACTCATGTCCATTGAGTCGGTGATGCCATCCAACCATCTCATCCTCTGTTATCCCCTTCTCCTCCCACCTTCAATCTTTCCCAGCGTCAGGGTCTTTTCAAGTGAGTCAGCTCTTCACATCAGTTGGCCAAAGTACTGGAGTTTCAGCTTTAGTGTCAGTCTTTCNCTGGCATGCTGCAATTCATGGGGTCGCAAAGAGTTGGACACAACTGAGCAACTGAACTGAACTGAATATTCCATTGTGTATATGTACCACAACTTCTTTGTCCATTCATCTGTCGATGGACATCTAGGTTGCTTCCATGTTCTAGGTATTGTAAATAGTTCTGCAATGAACAATGGGATACATGTGTCTCTTTCAATCTTACTTTCCTCAAGGTATATGCCTAGGAGTGGGATTGCTGGCTGGTTTTATTCCTAGTTTTGTAAGGAATCTCCCTACCATCTTCCATACAGTGGCTGTTATATTTTATTTAATAAATTATAGTTATTTGTTTTCACTATGCTTATTTTTATAGTTTCCATTCGTTCATCACAGTTAATACTGCTTTTTCATTGGTATCACTTTTTTTTCAGTGACTACTTTTTTTTTTAATAGCACTTCACAGCAAAACTGGAAGGAAGGTACAGAGATTTCCCTATGTCCACTTCTACCAGACAGCTTCCCTATTATCAATTCCATGAGCAAGGCACATTCATCACAATTAATGAAACTACATTGACATATTATTTACATATTATATTATGGTTCATTCCCTAGTGGCTCAGTTGGTAAAGAATCTGCCTGCAATGCATGAGACCTGGGTTCAATCTCTAGGTTGGGAAGATCCCCTAGAAAAGAAAATGGCAACCCACTCCAGTTCTCTTGGCTGGACAATTCCATGGACAGAGGAGCCAGGCAGGCTACAGTCCATGGGATCATAAAGAGTCGGACATGGCTGTGTGACTTTCACTTTCACTTTGATGTGGTAAAAGTATGTTTAGTCTTACAAGCAACTACCAAACTGTCTTCCATCGTGACTGAACAGTTTTGCATTCCCACCAACAGTTAATGAGAGTTCCTGTTGCTCTACTTTCTCACCAGGGTTTGTTGTTGCCAGTGGTCCAGATTTTGACCATTCTAACTGGTGTGTAGTGGTATCCCATTGTCTTAATTTCCATTTCCCTAATCAGATATGATGGGAAGCATCTTTTCATTTGCTTATTTGCCATCTGTGTGGCTTTTCAGTGAGATTGTTCGGGACTTAAGTTCACTTTTAATTGAATTGTTTTCTTACTGTTGAGTTCTAAGTGTTCTTAGTGTATTTTGGATAACAGTGTTTTATAGGATGTATCTTTTGAAAGACACACATGTTCTCCCAATCTGTTGCTTTCCTTCTCATTCTCTTGAATTTGTCTTTTGCAGAAAAGTTAATTTCAATGAAGTTTAGCTTATCAGTTATTTCTTTCATGGATAGTGCCTTTGGTATTGCATCTAAAAAGCCGTCACAATACCCAAGGTTATCTGGGTTTTTCTCTATATTGCCATCTAGGTGATTTATAGTTTTGCACTTTACATTTACGTCTGTGATCCATGTTGGATTAATTTTTGTGAAGGGTATAAGGTCTGTGTCTAAAGTCACTTTTTTTTTTTTCACATATGCATGTCCAGTTGTCTCAGGACCATTAGTTGAGAAGACTATCTTTGCCCCATTGCATTGCCTTGGCTCCTTTGTCAAAGGTCAGTTGCTTACATTTATAGGGGTCTATCTGAGCTCTCTGTTCTGTCCCACTAAACCATTTGCCTGGTCTTTCTCCATTATCACAGTGTCTTGACTACTATGACTTCTTGACTGTTAGTCTCCACAGTAAGTCCTGCAGTCAGGTGTGTGTCAGTCCTCTAACTTTCTCAACATTATATTGATTCTTCTGGATTCCTTGCCTCTCCACAAACTATAGAATAAGTTTATCTATAAAATAACTTCTGGAATTTTGGTTGGGATTGCATTGAATCTATAAATCAAGTTGGGCAGAACTGACCTCTTGAAGTATTAAGTCTTCCTATCCAGGAATATGGAATATCTCTCCATTTATTTAGTTCTTTAAGTTTCTTTATCAGAGTTTTATAACTTTTCTTATATATTTTTTATACATATTTTGTCAAATTTGTACCTAAGTATTTCATTTTGAGGTGGTGCTAATGTAAATGGTATTGTGTTTCTAAGTTCAAATTCCATTTATTCATTGCTGATATATCGAAAAGCAATTGACTTTTTTATATTCATCTGTACCAGAGATATTGCTATCATTGTTTATTAGTTTGAAATTTTTTTAAATTCAATACCTTCAGATTTTCTACATAAACAGTCATGTCATCTGCAAACAAAGACAGTTATCTTTTTCCTTTTAAATCTATATGTCTTTTGTTTCCTTTTCTTATCTGAGATTGGACTTTTAAGTATGATNTGTTTATTAGTTTGAAATTTTTTTAAATTCAATACCTTCAGATTTTCTACATAAACAGTCATGTCATCTGCAAACAAAGACAGTTATCTTTTTCCTTTTAAATCTATATGTCTTTTGTTTCCTTTTCTTATCTGAGATTGGACTTTTAAGTATGATGCTGCTGCTGCTGCTGCTGCTAAGTCGCTTCAGTCGTGTCCAACTCTGTGTGACCCCATAGATGGCAGCCCACCAGGCTCCCCCATCCCTGGGATTCTCCAGGCAAGAACACTGGAGTGAGTTGCCATTTCCTTCTCCGATGC
Source organism: Neotragus pygmaeus (assembly GCA_006410875.1). Classification (NCBI taxonomy): domain Eukaryota; kingdom Metazoa; phylum Chordata; class Mammalia; order Artiodactyla; family Bovidae; genus Neotragus; species Neotragus pygmaeus. The sequence goes on from SJYV01055723.1 coordinate 538,213, forward strand.
ATGAAAATGAAAAGTGAAAGTGAAGTCGCTCAGTCGTGTCCCACTCCTAGCGACCCCATGGACTGCAGCCTACCAGGCTCCTCCGTCCATGGGATTTTCCAGGCAAGAGTACTGGAGTGGGGTGCCATTGCCTTCTCCAAAGCATGATGCTGAAAATAACTAAATGAGTGTTGAGAGGGGACATCCTCTCCTTATTCCCAGTCTTAGGATGTTCCAGTTTCTCACTTAACTATGACATTAGTTGTCAGATTTTGTAGATTTTTTAAATTGTGTTGAAGAATTTCTTCTCCTTTCTGAGTTTACTAAGAGATTTTATCATGTGTTGGTGTTGAATTTTATCAGATGCTTTTTCTCCATCTGTTGATATATAATCATGTAATTTTTCTTCTATAGCCTCTTGTTGTGAGAATTAACATTAATTGATTATAGAATGTTGATCCAGCCTTAGATACCTGAAATTTTGTACTTGGATATTGTAAAAAAAAATTTGTATGCTGTTGGATTTGATTTGCTAATATTTTCATGGCAGAGATCTTTCTATAATTCTCTGCTTTGTAATGTCATTTTCTGATTTGGTACTAGGTAATGCTGGCTTAATTGCAAGAGTTAGGAAGTAGTCCCTTTACGTTTTATCTTCTGTGAGAAATTATATAGAATTGAAGTACAATTGCAATTGTATTCCTTACAATTAATGCAAGGAATTAATTACTTCTTTAAATGTTTGGTAGAGTTCACCCAGTGAAGTCATCTAGACCTGGTGCTTTGTTTTATAAAGTTATTAATTATTGACTTAATTTATTTAATAAATATAGGCTTATTCAGATTGTCTCTTTCTGTGTTGGTCTTGGCAAATTGTGCCTTTACAAGAATTGATCCTTTTCATTGAGGATATCAAATTTGTGGGCATAGAGTTATTCATGATATTCTTTATTATCTTATGTAGATCCAGGTTTTGAACCTAAATTATTTTATTTCTGTATAAAAAAACTGATTTTAACTTTTCTTATAAAGCAGGTATACTGGCAAGTTTATTCAATACTCGTTTGTTTGAGAAAGTCTATTTCTCCTTCACTTTTGTAGGAACAGAATGTTAGGACAATGAGTTGTTTGCTTGTTTTTCTCAACACGTTAAATTTTTCACTTCCCTCTCACTTGTATGGTTTCTTGCATGGTCATGGATTTGTGTGATACCTCCTCTTTCATTTCTGATATTAGTAATTTGTTTTCTATTTATTAGCCTATCTAGATACTTATTGATTTTACTGATTTTTCAAAATACAAGATTTGGTTTTATTGATTTTCTCTGTTAATATCTTATATTTTATTGAATTATACTATAATTTTTATTATTTATTTCTTCTGCTTATTTGGCTTTAAATTGCTCTTCTAGTTTCTGGTAATGGAAACTTAGATTAATGACTAAAATTTTCTTTTTTTAATGTATATGCATCAAATGCTACATATTTCCCTCTAAGTGCTATTTGATCTGCATCCCATAAAATTTAATAAATTGTGTTGTTATTTTCCTTTAGTTCAAAATATTTTCAATTTATCTTCAGATTTATTCTTTGACCATATGTTATTTAGAAGTATGTTGTTTTATCTCCACATATTTGGGGATTTTCCAGCTATCTCTGTGTTGTTGATCCCTGCTTTAATTCCACTGTGGTCTGAAAGCAGATATTGGATTATTTCTATTCTTTTTAATTTGTTGAGTTGTATTTTCTGGCCCAGAATGTGGTATATTTTCTGAATGTTCCATGTGATCTTGACATGAATGTTTGCTCTGCTGTTGTTGAATCAAATATTCTATAGATTCATTATATCCAGTTGCTTGATGGTGTCAGCCTTTACCCTTATGTAATACCCTTCTTTATGCCTGATAATTTTCCTGAAGTCTGCTTTGTTTAAAATTAATATAGATACTCTTACTTTTTTTTGATTAGCATTAGCATAGATATAGTTTTCTCTATCTACTTTTAATCTATAGGTGTCTTTATACATTTCAGGTGGGTTCTTGTGAACAATATATGATTCAGTCTTGTCTTTTGACCCACTCTCACACTCTCCGTCTTTTAATTCATTCACTTAGACTACTGAGATTCAAATTAATTTTTAACATAGATGGATTAATATCTATCATATTTGTTACTATTTTCTATTTGTTGCCCTTGTTTTTTTTTTGTCTTCACTTTTTCTGCCTTTTGTGGATTTAACTGAGCATTTGATATAATCACATTTTCTCTCTTTATCAATTACGGTTCTGTTTTTTTTTTTTTTTACTTTATTTAGTGGTTCTCCTAGAGTTTGCAAAATCCATTTAAAGCTAATCCCAGTATACTTTTAAATATACTATACCATTTCAAAGGTAGTTTAGGCACATTGTAACAACAGCTGTGCTGTGCTTAGTCGCTCAGTCATGTCTGATTCTTTGTGACCCCATGAATCTGTGGCACACCAGACTCCTCTGTCCACGGGGATTCTCCAGGCAAGAATATTGGAGTGGGTTGCGATGCCCTTCTCCAGAGGATCTTCCAACTTGGGGAACAGGCAGGCTACAGTCCATGGTATTGCAAAAGAGTCAGACATGACTTAGTGACTAAAACAACAGTAAGGAATACAGTAAGGTATAGTGTGCACATAGTAAAATACATTGTTGCTATTATTATTTTGAACATGCTTTTTGAGCAGTTAAGAGTAAGAGAAATAAAAGTATTTATTTAAGTTCACTTTTTCCTTCTTCAGTGTTCTCCTTTTCTTATGTAGATCCAGATTTCTGACCTAAATTATTTTATTTATCTCTAAGAAAACTGATTTTGACTTTTCATGTGAGGCAGCACATTAAATATTTCTCTTAGCATATTAAATATTTCACTTCCCTCTCTTCTTGCTTGCATGGTTTCTGGGAAGTTAGATGTAGCTGTTATCTTTATTTCTCTATAAGTCAGGTATTCTTTTCTTCTGACTTCTTTTAGAGTTTTTATATTTGATTTCATGTAGTTTGAAAATAATATGCCTAGGTGTACTTTTGACATTTATTCTTCTCAGTGTTCTATGATCTTCCTTGATCTGTGATTTGGTATTGGGCATTAATTTGGATGAAATTCTCAGTCATTATCATTTCAAATATTTCTTCCATCCCTTTCTCTCTTTCGTCTTCCTCTGGTCTTCCCAGTATTCCCATTATCCTTATGTTACACATTTTGGAGTTTTCTCACAGTCCTTGCATATTCTGTTCCATTATTTTTCTGTTATTTTCTGTTTTTGTTCTCTCTGCTTTTCAGTTTTGGAGGTATCTATTGACAAATCCTCAAAGATTCTTTCCTCAGCTGTGACATGTTTATAAACGAGTCTACTAAAGGCAACCTTCATTTCTGTTAAAGTTTTTTTGTTCTTTAGCATTTCTTTTTGTTTCTTCTATAGGATTTCCATCTCCCTGCTTACATTGTGCATCTGTTCTTACATGCTGTCTACTTTGTCAATTAAAACTCTTATTATATGAATCAGAGTTGTTTAAATTTTCAGTCTGATAATTCCAACATCCCTGCTGTATCTGGTACTGATACTTGCTCTGTTTGTTCAAATTGTGTTGTTTTCCCTTTTAATGCACCTTGTAATATTTCCTGATAGCCAGACATGAGGTACTGGGTAAAAGGAATTGCTGTAAATAGGCCTTTATTAATGTAGTCAGTCTTTCAGCGGGTCTGAACGTCCGGACTGGGATCATCACATGTGTTTTACTTCCCTCCCCTCGTAGCTGGAGCCAGATGACTAAGGAGGGCTGGCGTTAGGTATTCCCTCCTTCCACAAGGTGCTAGTGGACAGGAGCTGAGTTTTCCCCTTCTCTCACATGAAAGGTTAAAACTGACTGGAGTTGGGTATTTCTATTCCCCTAAGTCATGTAGGTTCTGATAATACTTAAGCAGGTTAGGTTCTGGTTGACTAGTTTCTCCTGAGGGTAACCCTTGTTAAGAATGACAGTGCTCTGGTGTACCTGAAAATGGTTTCTTTTTTCTCCTACTGCTAGAATCATGAGGGGATTTTCCCCCTGATATTTATTATGAGAACTTAATGGAGCTCCAAAAGGTAAAATCCATGTAAATGTGGAAACGTACCCCAAGCCCTCCCTCAGCCATGACTTGGTCACCTGGTGTTTTTAACTCAGAATTGGCCACACTGGACCTTCAGATGTTTGTCGATTGCAGTTCAGGTTTTCCTACCCTGACACTGATTGCCAAGGCAATTTCCACTCATGACTCTGCTCTGGTAATCCGTGACTCCCTGTATTCGCCTGTCTGTCTCTCTAATCTTGAGGGCAAGATTTGCCCTCACCTTTCTTGTCCTTTGCCCTCACCTTTCTTATGGATCCAAGAAGAGTTGCTGACTTCTGTCTCTTTAGCTTTCTACTTGTTAGGAGGAACTGGGGACTTCTAAGACCCTTACAAGCTGACTCAGAATCCAGAAATCCTGATAGTTACTTTTTAAATAAGTATATTTACATTTTAAAGAAATTTATTTGAAGAAAAATGTAAAGTAAACATTAGTATTGATAGTATGTGGAAATGGTCCCAAATCCAAAAATTTATAATGAATGACTAATGTCTGGAAAAATGTTGCTTTATGCAACATGTGTATATAGGCACACCTCATTTTATTATACTTCACTTTATTGCACTTCATAGATATTATGTGTGTGTTTGTTTGTTTGTTTTCAATTGAAGGTTTGTGACAACCCTGCCTTGAGCAAGTCTATTGGTGCCATTTTTCCAACATTTGCTTACTTTGTGCCTCCATGTCACATTTTTGGGCAATTTTTGCAATATTTCAAACTTTTTTACTTATATTTGTTATGGTAATCTGAAATCAATAATCTTTAATGTTTCTGTTGCAAAAAGATTATGACTTGTGAAGATTCAGAGGATGGTTAGCATGTTTTAGCAATAAAGTATTTTTTAATTAAGGTATGTACATTGTGGTTTTAGACATAATGCTACCATATATTTACTAGACTATAATATAGTATAAACATAACTTTTCACTGGAAACCAAAAAACTTGTCTTTATTGTGATGATATTCAGATATTCACTTTATTGAGGTTGTCTGGAATTGAACTTGCAATATCTCAGAGCTATTAGATTCCTTCCTAACTACTCCACTACTCTGCCTCTGGACCAGCATCCCAATCTAGCTCCTGGGGAGAATGTTTAACTGATAGAGGCTGACTCTGCCTTGGGTGCCAATTTCCTGTGCTTCCTAAAGAACAACTAGAGGAGAGTGAATAAAGGAGGCTGCTCCAGGGATCAGTATTGTGCTAATGAGCATGTGAAATGCTTTAGGCAGCTGAAACACTTCACAGGCTAGAAGCAGAGAGCAGTGTCATTTGAGGATCCAGAAATAAGGAAGGCAGGCTTTTCAGTAAAGCATTCCTGAGGACTTATCTCAGAACTGCTCATCCCCCTGTGACACATACACTGTAGTAGATGCTGGAAGCCCTGTTTGTGTTATATGAACACATCTCCTTGGCTGTTTTTTTTTTTTTTCTCTCTCTGTAGCAGGAGTTGAAAAGCAACTCAAGCTGAGCCCAATTTAAAATTCTATCCCATGAAAATTTAGAATTAAAACAAGAAATATTATTCAGTTCCCATCATCTCCTGACTTAGAAGGACATATAAACTAAGGCCTATGTTATGACCAATTTATTCTATTTGCAGTCTATGAGGTCATAAAGAGTTGGACATGACTGAGCAATTAACACTTCACTTAAATAACAACCATGTTATTACATCGCATGATGTTAAGGGTGAGGAACTGGGGCAGAGCTTGGATGGGTCTCCCACTTATGTCGTTGTCCATTGTGACCGCTTTAGCATGGCAGTCTCTGATTATTCAGAGTTGTTTCAGAGATCTCAGGATTCCTCTAGAAAGTGTTCCAAGAGAGGAAGTGGAAGCCACTAATCTCTCAAGGTCCCAGACTGGAAACTGGCATTGCATTCTCTTTTGTCCCAATTTTATTAGTCAGGCAATTTAGTAAGTCCAGTTTAGACTCAAGGGGGAGGAAAATGACACTTGACCTCTTAATGAAAATATTATTAAATTAAGTCATATGGACCCTGCTTGAGCCCTAGCCAGGCCTAGGCTTTCTAAATGGCAGGGAGGGTTCTTTTTTATGTTAGCTTTGAGTAGGCAAATAACAAAACTGAAGCTGACATGGATACAACACTAGCTTTATTCAGAGGCCAAACAATGGAGTAGCAGAACTAAGTTTACAGATCAGTTTCTGGCCCTACTGGTGAGAGGGATTTACTTTTACAGAGTAAAGACAAAGGGAGGAGGAGTGAGGTCAATGATGGAGAGACATATGCTTTAATCTGCCTGGGAAAGTGCAGCGTTTTTTTGAGATAGTGGAGTGCTTTTTATCTTCTTTGGTCCTTAATGTCTAGTCATGGCCCCTGGTACGTACAGCATGTGATATGTTCGTGTTGTAAAATTAGCCTATATGAGACTCAGCTCTGGTGGAGGTCAGATTCCTAGTGATCTTGGCCCCAGCTGGTTCTACCTGGGTTTTCTTGTTGTTTGTAACTTCCTTTATTATCTTGGAACCCTTTAACTTAAAGATTCATATCAACTCCTGCTAAAGGTGGGGGTTGGTAGGTTTTGAACAGGACACTCCTGCTAAGATGGGAGATGGAGGGTATTAAGCAAAGGACCTGGAGCAGCTCTGGCAACAAAAAATTACAAAGGAATTTGCGCCATCCTTAATTCTGCATGATGGTTTGCTGCACTTGAGTTCCCTAAGGATGTTGCCTACCTCCACAGGAAATAGCCCATTTGCGGTAGGCCAGTTTGAACTACTTTTAGCTATTTGTAGTTGTCATGTCAATGAATAAGTTACAAGGGCAATGCTTTGTATATGATTGGCCTTCAGGAACTTTTTAAATGTGAAAACTGAATGGAAAACTGGAGATTCAGTAGAAAATGGGTGCATAAGTTTAGTCTTTGCCACAAGAAAGTCCAAGAATCACATGTTGACTTTACAACTTTCTAGTTTAGTGGCCTCAGACAAGTTACTTTGCTTCTCTAAGCTTCAGCTTCCTTGTGTGCAAAGCAGTAGGTAACACTGCCTATCCAATTCATTGATGATAAGGAGTCAAGTAATATCAGAAACATGAAACTCTTAACACAGTGCCCAGCCATAGTAAGTACCCAATGAATGTTGCTATTAATCTTTTCATTAATTGTTGTTAAGAATTTCATGTCAAAGCAATATGAGAGAAAGGTTATATACTCAAGGAGTATGTTAGCTGGAAGACAGGATATTTCTTTCAGTAGAGAAATAACATTATAGCTAGCTAGCATTAAATTAAAATGAGAGAATGAAAGAGAGTGTAAGTTCCTATAGGTTATTAAAGAAGAAGAAAATATTAAACAGGAAAGATTCCAAAACAGAGGTCAGGTATGAGATAGACTTTAAAGCAACAGTCCCCAACTTTTTGGGCATCAGTGACCAGTCTCATGGAAGACAATTTTTCCATGGACCCGGGGGCAGGGAGAGTGGTTTCAGGATGCTTCAAGTGCATTACATTTGCTGTGCACTTTATTTCTATTATTTTTATATCAGTTCCACTTGAGATCAACAGGCATTTGATCCCTGAGGCTGGGGACCCCTTCTTTAAAAAAATACACTAGAATTGGGCAAAGGTAGAAATGGAGGGAAGTAATTGTAGGCAAGTGGAATAGCAAGAACAGAGATAGTCCAGTAAAAAATGTGCTTTAAGTTTCCAAGAACACTGAAATCCAGGTGCAAATGTTGTGGGAGGAAAGATGTAAAGAAGGTGGATATTTGATGGAGGGAGAACCTTTAATGCCAAGTTAAAGAATTTGAGATTTATACTGGGAAGTTCCTTGGAAAGTTTGAAAATAGTGTTTAGTAACAATGTATTAATCTCCTAAGAGAATATGAAGAGAGATAAATTTTTTAATGGAGATTGTTTTTAAAATTTGAGCTCTGGATATAGTATAAAGATGAGCAATAATGGAGTAGCTCAATGGGATCTCAGGAAGTGAATGGATGGTAGGCCCATAAAAGATTTCATATGGGTCACACTGACAGGGCTGACAGAGCTTTTGACTAATGAGATGAGAGGAAAGTGGAGGGGTAGATGATGTCACCTGGGTATCAGTTCTGAATAAGACAAACAACAAGTGCCCCCCTGACAGAGATGTCAGACAGAGAAGGTGGCTAATTTGGAGCAAGAGGGGAGCTCAGAAGGAAAGGGAGAGAAACCTTGGATGGAAGGATAAAGAGAAACTAAGAGGACAGAAGAAATTAACAAGGTAAAAGACATCATCGTCACTTCAACCTTCAAAGGAGAAAGTATGTATTAGAGGCCATGAATTATTCAGCCTAGAAGCATGGGCATTAACACACTTGAGTGAGAGATTTTGAAATATTGGCTCATGTGGGAGAATTTATAATCCCTAATCCCAGAGATCTTCTGTTGTGCTTTTCAGAAAATTAATCAGAAGCTAGGCATTAACTCACAAGTCGAGGTATAAAATAAAAGCTTTCCCCGCAGCCCTCTCTCCAAATTTATTCACACACAAGCATTGAGATCAGTTGCTATGAGAGGACATATAAATTCTGACACACAAATTCATCTATTGCAGTTATATGTTACTAGGTCCTCTCAACATTCTGTGTGTGACTGTATGTATGTGCATGTGTGATAAATATTCTCCAAGAGATTCATTTCATCCTTCATAGGCAAGTGTTCCAAGACATCATGGGTCTCAGTGTGATTACCTTAATCCAGGGGTAGTACCTCCAGACACAAGCCAGCCTATCTGGCTTTGTGCATCCAGATATGCTTGCCTGAGAGCAAGCAGAGAGCTACTTACTTCACTCAGCATCACTTATCAGTTAGGCAGGAAATCACGCCATAATCTACAGAGAGTTGGAAAGAATTTCCTGGAGTCCAAGCCCACAGATGCAATCTGAGGGTCATTGTTTTTGACGACCACTGGTATCAGAGGCAACCATTAACATTTACTCCAAGGCCAAGATGGTTCCTAATTTGTCTTCCTGTCTCCAATTTATCTTATGCACTGTCTTAATGTCTTTGAGCTTCTATAACAAAACGCGGTACCCTGGCTGTCTTACAAGCAACAGAAATGTATTGCTCTCAGTTCAGGAGACTGGGAAGTCCAAGAATAAGACACTGGCTTGGTGGCTTCCTGGTTCCAAGCCAGCACCTTCCATCTGTGTCCTTAAATGATGAAAGGTACAAGAGATCTCTAGATAAAGGGGATATTAATGGGCAATCAGCTGTATGAGAATTAAAAGCCCCCTTAGACACCTCAGAGAAAGAGAAAACACAGAGCTTTCCTTACAGACTGCCTGAGCTCTCAGAAGAGGAAGCTGGCAGCCAGCGGAAACTCTTCTCTGTTCTCTCTCTATTCCTGCCTGCCTGGCTCCTGCTGAGTCTGCAGAACCCCAGGGCAAATGTGCAGGCGAGCCACAGTTATTTGGAACTAACTGTGACTTTGCATATATTTTTCGTTGTTATTCTGAAGGCGTATTTGTCAAGGGAGAAGAACAGAACATATTTCATGTAACTAGTTTGATTTATAACTCATACATATTTAAACATATAGTATATGGGCTTCCATTTGTACACTTGCTTTGGCCCCCTAGACATTCTGGGTAGCCTATCTGTCTTTCTCCAGCTTTATCTTCAAGCTTCTCCCTGGTTCTAAAGCCCCACATGTCTTTTCAACAATGGCTTTTTGCAGTTGGCTCAAAGTTAGCTTCTGTGTTTGAAGTTGTGGGCACTTCCCAGAAAGTTTGTCTGCATTTGAGCTAATATATCCCTATGCCTTATTTTTCTTTCTTTTGTTCCCTAATGTTTTTGGAGGGGTGTGTGTGTATGTTTGTGTGTGTTTTAAATACAAAACATTAAAAAGAAGAAAAAGCAACTCAAAATTCAATTGACATGTTTGTACAGTCTTTTTCAATATTTTACTTTTGGCAGAACTGGTATTAGTCACATGATTTTATATCTATCCTTTCCACTTAGAGTAATTCATTTCCCCACGACTAAAAATTCTTAGGGGCAATAATTTTAGTGACAGAATCCCATTGTGTGGATATTTCATAACTTACCTGACAAATCCTTGAGTTTTTTCATTGATATAAACAATACTGAGATTCAGATTTTTTGACACAAATCTTTTTCTATATTTCTTATTATTTGTTTAAAAATAGATTCCTAAAAGAAAGAATGTAAGTTTTTAAGTGAAAAAGTGGAAGTGTTAGTCATTCAAGTGTGTCCAACTCTTTGCAACCCCAAGGACTATAATGAATTTTCCAATGTCTACTTAGATTGGATGGTCTGGGAATACCAGACCACCTGACCTGCTTCCTGAGAAATATGTATTCAGGTCAAGAAGCAACAGTTAGAACTGGACATGAAACAACAGACTGGGTCCAAATCGGGAAAGGAGTATGTTAAGGTTATATACTGTCACCCTGCTTATTTAACTTATATGCAGAGCACATCATGAGAAATGCCGGGCTGGATGAAGCACAAGCTGGAACCAAAACTGCCAGGAGAAATATCAATAACCTCAGATATGCAGATGATACCACCCTAATGGCAGAAAGCAAAAAAGAACTAAAGGACCTCTTGATAGAAGTGAAAGAGGAGAGTGAAAAAGTTGGCTTGAAACTCAACATTTAGAAAACTAAGATCATAGGATCTGGTCTCATCACTTCATGGCAAATAGATGGGGAAACAGTGAGGGACTTTATTTGGGAGGGCTTCAAAATCACTGCAGGTGGTGACTGCAGCCATGAAATTAAAAGACACTTGTTCCTTGGAAGAAAAGCTATGAACAACCTAGACAGCATATTAAAAAGCAGAGACATTACTTTGCCAACAAAGGTCCATCTAGTCAAAGCTATGGTTTTTCCGGTAGTCATGTATGGATGTGAGAGTTGGACCATAAGGAAAGCTGAGCCCTGAAGAATTTATGCTTTTGACCTGTGGTGTTGGAGAAGACTCTTGAGTCCCTTGGACTGCAAGGAGATCCAACCAGTCCATCCTAATGATAACCCTCTATGCGAGACAGCAAAAGAGACACAGATGTGTAGAACGGACTTTTAGACTCTGTGGGAGAGGGAGAGGGTGGGATGATTTGGGAGAATGGCATTGAAACATGTACACTATTAGGTAAGAAATGAATCGCCAGTCTATGTTTGATACAGGATACAGGATGCTTGGGACTGGTGCACGGGGATGATCCAGAGAGATGATATGGGGTGGGAGGTGGGAGGTGGGTTCAGGATTGGGAACTCATGTGCACCCGTGGCTGATTCATGTCAATATATGGCAAAACCAATACAGTATTGTAAAGCAAAGTAAAAATAAAAATTTATTTAAAAAAAAATTAGTCCATTGGAAGGACTGATGTTGGAGCTGAAACTCCAATACTTTGACCACCTGATGTAAAGAACTGACTCATTGGAAAAGACCCTGATGCTGGGAAACATTGAAGGCGCGAGGAGAAGGGGACAACAGAGGATGAGATGGTTTGCAGGCATCACCGATTCAGTGGAAATGAGTTTGAGGAAACTCCAGGAGTTGGTGATGGACAGGGAGGCCTGGCATGCTGCCTCCATGGTGTCACAAAGAGTTGGACATGACTGTGAGTCTGAACTGAACTGAACTGATATGTTTTGAACAATGACGGTTGGATTACATCTCTTCCATTATTATCAACATTACACATTTTTCTTGCCAGTTCTTCTGTCCATGGAATTCTCCAAGCAAGAATATTGCAGTTGTTAGCCATTTCCTTCTCTAAGAGATCTTCTCAACCCAGCGATCATATGTGGGTCTCCTGCATTGCAGGTGGATTCTGTACCATCTGAGCCATCAGGGAAGCCTGTAGATTTTTAAGAGGCCTGGTAAATATGAACAGAGTACCCTCAAGTAAAGTTTGACCAGTTTGCCTTCCAGCCAGCAGAGTCTGAGAATGCCTAATCTCCACACACCTTCCCTCTCCACCTCTTTTTGATCAAATGCACTTAAGGTCATTACTAGCTGCACATTCTAACCCCAAGCGATAGCCTTCTAACACATACAAACACACACATGCAAGCACACCACGCCACCTCACTTCATCAGGGTAAAGGAGGTGCCATGATAAGGTTTAAGAACAAAATGGATGGAACAGAGGAGATAAATAGATTGTGAATTGAAATAAAAGTGGGCTGGAATTCTCTCTTGGCCATTCTCTCTTTTGGTCCTCTGAAAGTGATTCGGCTCCTCCTACTTGAAGTCTAAATGACATCTTCTCTTAACTTGGAAGGCCAACAGGAAACAGATAATCCTGAAGGGAACACTTCGGTCAGACACTAATCTAGGTAAAGGATACTTCTGTGGGTCACACTTGTTTCCAGCCCATTTAGCAGATATACACGATATAAAGAAGATGGAACCAGACCCTGAAAAGCATTAGAATGACCAAAAAATTCATATGGGATTTTTTTTTGTTAGGCGTTCCAAAAAACCTATATGAGTATTTTTTGTTAACCCAATATTAATAAAGAGTTCAGGTCATTTCAGTCGCTGAATCGTGTCCGACTCTTTGTGACCCCATGAATCACAGCACCCCAGGCCTCCCTGTCCATCACTATCTCCTGGAGTTCACTCAGACTCGCGTCCATCGAGTCAGTGATGCCATCCAGCCATCTCATCCTCTGTCATCCCCTTCTCCTCCTGCCCCCAACCCCTCCCAGCATCAGAGTCTTTTCCAATGAGTCATTGCCTGAATTAACTTCTTTGTGGATCAGGGAGACTGGGTGTCAAGATTAGTAGGGGCTGTGCTTGACAGATAGTCATGTGTCTGGTGATATCATATCTCACCATCAAAGACCTAGCACTATTTTATTTCAGATTTGTTTCTGACAGACATTTGCTACAACATAAATTAGTCAGATGGTTATCTGGTTAACTGGTAGAAAATGGAATGAAATGATGCCTCCCACAGAAACCTCACCAAGAACAAAGGGAAGCCAACCAAATCTGCTGATACAGCTGGAAGCATCTCAGAGGCTGGGGTCAGAATGAACCAGGGGTTTTCCCAGAATGGCCTATTGTGGGAGAAGGAAATGGCAACTCACTCCAGTGTTCTTGCCTGGAGAATCCCAGGGACTGGGGAGCCTGGTGAGCTGCCGTTTCTGGGGTCGCACAGAGTCAGACACGACTGAAGAGACTTAGCAGCAGCAGCAGCAGCAGGAAAAGTCAGAGGTCAAGTATAGGTTGTATGGAAAATAGGAACAATCTGGTAAAATCAAATCTGCCTAACTTAGGTGGTTAGAAATGGGAGAGAATTTCCATGTGGATGAAAACAAAGAAGCTACAGGAATGCACACAAGTGAAGAGAGGGTCCCCATGAAAATAACCACTGAGCTTCCCATTTTTATGGAGCATGGACAAACAGCACACCCTATAAAGCAGCACTCTCCCTCCACCCCCAGGCCCCATTTATCACTAGGAATTCCATTGTTAAAGGCAGATGATTCAAAACCCCATCTGTGCATTTTGAGAGCACCCCCATTCATCTCTCTCATACTTGCATCTCAAGCTTGTCATGGCTCTGATGAGGACCCAGATTTACTTTTCATATTAAAAAAAACTAAACCACATGGGGTCTTTAAAAATGAAATGGCAGTCTGTTTCAGAATATTTGGAATCATACTGAACTGCAGTTTACAGTGAATATGAGAAAAATTTTGTATATATATATATTTTTTCTTTGAAAAAGAAAAACACTCTGGAAATGCATCTCTTCCCATTGTGTCTTTGGGTAAAAAGATTTCTGTGGTTTATATAAACCAGGAACAGTCTCTACTTTTTTGAGAAGGTTTCAAGCTATCACTATCCTAGTGACTCAGATGGTAAAGAATCTGCCTGCAATGCATGTACAACCTGCATCGAGACACAGGTTCGATCCCTGGGTTGGGAAGATCCCCTGGAGAAGGGAATGGCAACCACTCCAGTATTCTTGCCTGGGGAATCCCATAGACAGAGGCAGCTGTCAGGCTTCAGTTCGTGGGGTCAGAAAGAGTCAGACATGACTGAGCGACTGACACAATCTTTTCTCTAATTCAAATTCCCTTTTCTTCATTATCTTGGTATTACTCTTTAAAAGTCAAAACTGCTAGGAGAAAAAGCTCCAAATCTTAAAACAGACCAATTGGAGGAACCTGATTATGCTGAGTTAAACTAAATTAGCCACTAGCTTTGAAGTAAGTGTCAGAAAGCACCAGAATCCCATATTTATTTGGTTTATGTTCTGAGGAAGATAGCTGGTGGGTGGGGCTGCCTGGCCTTAAGAAGGAAACAGAATTCTTTCTCTGAGGATCAATAGATTTTCAGGCCCCGAACTCAGACAATGTACGTTCTGTCACACAAACAAACAAAAGACATGAAAAGTATATGTATGTCTTTAGCAGCCGTGAATGTTCTAGGACAAGTTTCCAAGCTGAGGGGGAAAGGGTCAGTTATATCCCTTCAGTGCACATCAGATTTGGAGACTGATCTTAGAAACTACATTTGCCTTTATTCTCCTTGACTGAAGGTAATGGGATGAAAATAGCTTCAGAATACATCATTTCTTTTCCAATTTCACATCACCACAAACCCTTCATTAAGGAGAGCTGACCTCCCACACTCTAGTGGATATGTTTTGTTCTCTTAATTTTTCTGGCCAGTAGATAACCGATGTCACTTGCCAAACCTGGCCTAGGACAGTGAGCATTTAATTAGCCCTGTGTTAGGTCCAAGATAGAGACAACCCATTAGAGAGTAAATGATTTTTTGGAAGTGTAGACTCAATAGGATTTGTGTTTCCTATCTTTGATGGACTATTTAAGTATAGAGAACAATGCAAAAGATGTAGGTGGTTGCTTTTTTTTTTTTTTTTTTGGTTGTTTAAGTTACTTTGTAGGATCATCAACAAAGATAATGAAAGGAAAAGAATGGGGAATTTGGATTCAGGCAGACCTAGGTAAATAGGGAAAGGAGTACGTCAAGGCTGTGTATTGTCACCCTGCTTATTTAACGTATATGCAGAGTACATCATGAGAAACGCTGGGCTGCAGGAAGCACAAGCTGGAATCAAGATTGCCGGGAGAAATATCAATAACCTCAGATATGCAGATGACACCACCTTTATGGCAGAAAGTGAAGAAGAACTAAAGAGCCTCTTGATGAAGGTGAAAGAGGAGAGTGAAAAAGTTGGCTTAAAGCTCAATATTCAGAAAAAGAAGATCATGGCATCCGATCCCATCACTTCGTGGCAAATAGATGGGGAAAGAGTGGAAACAGTGGCTGACTTTATTTTTCTGGGCTCCAAAATCACTGCAGATGGTGATTGCAGCCATGAAATTAAAAGACGCTTACTCCTTGGAAGGAAAGTTAGGACCAACCTAGAGAGCATATTAAAAAGCAGAGACATTACTTTGCCAATAAAGGTCAGTCTAGTCAAGGCTATGGTTTTTCCAGTGGTCATGTATGGATGTGAGAGTTGGACTGTGAAGAAAGCTGAGTGCCAAAGAATTGATGCTTTTGAACTGTGGTGTTGGAGAAGACTCTTGAGAGTCCCTTGTATAGCAAGGAGATCCAACCAGATAATCCTAAAGGAGTTAAGTCCTGGGTGTTCATTGGTAGGACTGATTTTGAAGCTGAAACTCCAATAATTTAGCCACCTGATACAAAGAGCTGACTCAGTTGAAAAGACCCTGATGCTGGGAAAGATTGAGGGCAGGAGTAGAAGGGGGCAACAGAGGATGAGATGGTTGGATGGCATCATCGACTCAATGGACATGGGTTTGGGTGAACTCTGGGAGCTGGTGATGGACAGGGAGGCCTGGCGTGCTGCTGTTCATGAGTCTCAAAGAGTCAGACATGGCTGGGCAACTGAACTGAACTGAACTGAGACCTAGGTCAACTATCAGCCAGTATGATCCTGGACAGTGTTTCCTGAACCTGATCTCACACGTTAGAATCACTTGGGCTTCAGTGAAAGAATCTGTTAAACAAGCACCTGAGATGATGTTGATATGAAACGAGGGTTGGGAACCTCTCACCTAAGTTCTCCATACTCAACTTTCTCTTCTAGATAATGTGGTTCAATTGCCTACCCCACATGTTAGATCTCAAGGAGAGAAGAGGACAGGAGACATCTATTTCATTGTCCTGCACTCAGTACAAAGTGGTTATTCTCTTTGTACGAATACTTTAGAGATGATTTCCTCCAAAAGATTTCACCTTGCTTTTAAGAGGCAACCTAATTATCACAATGAACTTCCCAAGTGGTGCTAGTGGTAAAGAACCCTCCTGCCAATGCAGGAGAAATAAGAGATGTGGGTTTGATCCCTGTATTAAGAAGATCCCCTGGAGGAGGGCATGACAACCCACTCTAGTATTCTTGCCTGGAGAATCCCATGGACAGAGGAGCCTGGTGGGCTACAGTTCATAGGGTTGCAAAGAGCTGGACATGACTGAAGTGATGTAGCACATACACAGGTACAAATTATCATAAATACCAGCTATTGGTTTTTGACTACCCAAGTAGTTACAGCAGTATTGCTGCTAAAGGAATCCAACACATCACAAACAAAACATCTCCTATCAGAGAAGCATGAGGATAAAGTCAGAGAAATGTTCTTCTTTTACTGAAAGATGCAACTCTGTAAAATCAATAGAACATGGATTTGAAAGATAAGGATTACATGTTCTCTCCCCATTGCCTTTCCATCTGAACACAAATAAGGATGGAACAACCACTCTGCAGCAGGAGATCATGCTAATTTTCTGGGTCATTCTCTCAAGGTATCCTTAAAAGGAGCAATCATCTCTGTTCAAAGCCATTCTCTCCCTTTAGATACATCGGCTCCCCAGATGTTTGACACCTTTTAACAGCTACTTTCTGTTACCTCAAAAAGCACTGCCTGGATAGAGAAGTTTCTCCACCAGCTTTGCCCAGTGTGAGAACCGCAGCATTGGAAAAAGACAACAAATTCCTACCAGGGCAATTTTTTCAGAATGCTTGTTCCATGATGATGTCCATATATCCTATAGCATTTGTTTTTACTTTCAAATTCCTCCCACGGCCTGATCAATATAGCTTTCAGAATATTGGTGAGCTTGTAGGTAAAGCAAGTTTCATGGTCGCGTTTTTAAAAAATGAGAAAATTGAGGCTCAGAGATATAGAAATGTTTCAGAGCTGGTTGAGTGCCCCAGATGGAGCCAGAAACAGAGTCCTATTCTGTATTCTTTAGGACTCCAAGTCCAGATGGCACCAGAGGTTAAAAAAAAAAAAAAAAACCTGCCTGCCAGTGAAAGAGATGTAAGAGACCCACCTTCCATCCATGGGTTGAAAAGATCCTCTGGAGGAGGGAGTGGTGACCCACTCCTGTATCCTTGCCTGGAGAATCCCATGGACAGAGGAGCCTGGCCAGTTATAGTCCATGGGGTGGCAAAGAGTCGGACACGACCGAAGTGACTTAGCATGCGTCAAACCCAATGGACTTAAGCAATGTCAGCTCTTAGATCCAGGAAGTCCTATGAATAGATACCATCTTATGCACAGATGACTGCAGGAATTCAAATAATACCACCAAGTGTCGGTGGCATCAAGTCCCTTTGGTCCTCTCCACATATACCCTGTGTGTCTGCGCGTGTGTCTGTTTCTGTTTGTGTGTGTGATGCTCCCTGTGTTTATGTGTATGGATCTGTGTGACCTGCATGTATATGTGCCTAACATAACTATTCTGGCTTGGTTTTTGTCTTTTCCTGCCTTTTTCTTTGAGTCTCTCTCTTCCCTGCCTCCTTCCCTCCCCTCCTCCTTCTCTCTCCAGTTGTTTCTCCTCATCCGCCTCTCCTCTTTCTCAGTTAGCAGCTCTGTTTTCTTCTTTCCAAATTTAATTCTCCAATCAGTGTGTTCCACATGGTAGCAGATGGTCCGTTGAAGTTTCAAGCCTCCATGTTTATAGAAACCTAGAGTGTAATGGAGATCTCTATCTGGCAAAAGTTAAAACAAACCTCTAAAACGGACTCAGGTTGACATCCCTGGGTTCCACGCTCTCCCAGGGACAACTCTGCTTCTCTGGCTAATCTGAGTATGTGTGGTCCTGTGCAGGAACAAGTCCCGTCAGAATCACTTGGAGGGAGGAATAACAGTTTTTGAAAGGAAAAGCAAGACACATCACAAAAGGGAGAAGTCTGCTGAACTGGCCAAAACAACACATGATCTACACAGCCCTCATTTTAGTGCACCAGATATTATCTCCTGTTCATGGTGTTTTTAAGGATTCTTACTCCTTTAAAGTCAGGTCAAAAAAAAAAAAAAATCCCATGTTACTTGAGCTGATGCCACATAACAATCACTGAGGGTAAAATCATGTGAACAGACTAAATTCCCACAAGTTTCTTACAAATAAACCTCATCCATGAAGACTTTAATGAGAAAATATGTTTCCTGTGCAAAAGAGTATAATGGAAGGAATGTTTCCTTCTTTATAAGCAGCTCACACCCTCTGAGCCTCAGTTTCTCTATTTGTCAAATGCAATGACATAAGTCAGAGGGACTTCTGCAGACCCCAGAATCCAGCTCTGATTAGTTCAAACAGAATATAATTCTAAATAGAAGCTTCTAAATAGAAGCTGCTATGATTTCTGGAACCACGTTGGGCTGCTCTTTAGCCAGCATCATGAGCAGTCAGGAGAAATGTCCAGTCACCGCAGGGGCTGTTGTGTGGAGGCTCCACTGCGGTGTCGCCCACAACCTGGACCAAAGACAAGGGAGAGAGAGCAGAAGATTCACCCCAGCTACCCCAAAAGAGCCTCCAGCAGTGTGTTTGCAACATGAACCTATTAACTATGTGCAGAGCTTCCACTTTGTATGGTTCATTTCTCACATACAAATCCAGAAACCATAACACAAACCTGCTCCCGGATGTGAGAGGAAGGGCAGGGATGTGCTTTATCTAAGGCATGGATTCTCTGAGCACATGTAGAATACCTGATAGTCTACAAAGCATGAACTTTGGATTCAGGCCAATCTAGGCTCAAAAATGTATGGTTTTACCTTAACCTAGTTAAATGTTCCATTTCTACCCCTTGTTAAACAGGAATCCCTGGAAGTAGAGATCAGGTATGCAAAACACTTGGCATATAGCCCACAGCCCACACAAGGTAGCTCTTAGTGTTTTCTCTTTGAAGGTCAAAAACATTTGTGAGAATATATAAAAGACACGTGGAGCAGGAAAAAGCAACCCACTCCAATATTCTTGCCTGGAGAATTCCAGGGACAGGGGAGCCTGGCAGGCTACAGTCCATAGGGTTGCAAAGAGTCAGACATGACTGAAGCAACTTACATTATATCATAGATATGTCTTTTTCTTCTCTCTTAAGATCATCCCCTTGGCCTGTCCTTCTGCATACAGCTTCACTGAACACATTTCCCTGCAAACATGTGTTGCAAAAGCCTCCCCAGGTGAAATATTAGTCATTGGCAGCCTTGATTTCTAATTTTTAATACCTCCCACCCGAGACTCTCCTCTGCCACCAACGTGGGTGCTTAGCTACCTCCTACCACAACCAGGCTGGGCCCACACAGCAGTGGCAGCTCTGTGCTTACCCTGGCTCCGGAGTCATAAGGCACTCCGGGACAGACCGCTGGGATCTCTACTTCCTGGACACCAGGCCCGTCTCCATGGCATCATTCAGCTGAAAATAGACAAGAGGTTTATTTCAAGATCCATAGAGAAGAAACAGATAGATGGGGAGATGATTAAAATGAGGGACTTACAAGTCTTCCTGCAAATTCCAGAACCATCCACACTCCCCAACAGGCTTTCAGGCCATGGGAGCTGAAAGGTTGGCTCCTATTCCTCCTGGCTCAGAGCAGGAGGTTAGCAGTATGCTAACCTCATACTTAGAACTGGAAGTGGAATTCCATTTTTGCTGTTTTCTATCCATTGCTTCCTATATCCTTTAGAAGACTGTAGGATTCTGGAGGGAAGAAGTCAAGATCTATTGTTTTTCTATATTCTCCCAGTCCCTAGGTCAAAAGTGTAGCTTTAAAGATAAACACACACTTGTCAATCACGGCTTCCCTGGTGGCTCCGATGGTAAAGAATCTGCCTGCGATACAGGAGACCTGGATTTGATTCCTGAGTCAGGAAGATCCTGTGCAGAAGGGAATGGCAACCCACTCCAGTCTTCTTGGCTGGAGAATTCCAGGGTCAGTGGAGCCCAGTGGACTACAGTCCATGGGGTCACAGAGAGTCAGACACGATTGAATGACTAATATTTTGACTTTTTGTCAATCTTCAAGCTACTACCTACGTGGTATTAGGCAAGTCACTTAACATCCCTCCATTTTAGTATATTTGGAAGGGGGCAGTGCTGTATAAACAAGATAGTTTTTAAATATCCAGCATAATATCTGCCACAGTAAGAGAGACAACCCCTGAAAATGTGGATTCTGAATGCAGACTCTCTGGGGTTTTGTGTTGGCTCCAGCACTTATTGGTAGTTTTACGGAACTTCACTGTAGAACATTTATACATTTTTAAAATGAGTCCATAATATATAGCGTTGCTGTGAGAGTTGAGTGAGACAGGCCATAAAAAGCTGCTTAGTAAAGTGTCATACACGCAAAGTAACACAATTCTCCATGATATTCTTTCTTATCAGAGGCTAAACTCAGACAAACTGAAAGATAGCACACTATCTGAATCTTGCCAGTCTTTCAGAAGAATTGTTTGGCTTGCTATTTAAATTTAGTGAACTGTTTTGTTATTACCACTACTGTACCACTATGAGTATCACCATACCCCACCTTCATCCTTGGAATATCATTTTCACTGGATTGTTTAAAAACAAGTGGTAGAAGTTCTTTCTGATAAATTGGTTATTTTGGAGCTTCAGAGCTTTTAAATATAAAGTGAGTACATTATTCTCTAGAGACTCCATATTCTCCCCTCCTACAGTGGCCAGAACACTTCAGTGGCCAGAGCAGAGATGGTCTGTTTAGGCAACACGGCTCCCTCTGCTGGATGACGTGGTTTGGTCCTCTTTTGGCTCAGAGGAAGGGGCAGTACAAATTTATGGGCTCTCCCAGCTTCCCACACTACAAATCCAGCCACAATCATGTAGGATAGTCTCTTCTAAACATTACTCTGGCAGATGAATGCCACATGAGGCTCCAACCCACAGTCATCAATCCTCTTCTCAGAATTTGTATTATGCTCCATGGAATTGTTTAGATCTTGCTTGTATTCCAACTTTGTATCATTCCATTTTGTTTCATCAACCGCCTCTGTAATCATTCTTTGTCTACATTGGGTGTTCCACTTACAAATGACTGTTATATAAGTATGCTCCTAACAGAGGACCTTACACTCCCCCTTCTCTTCCATCCTGTTTCTGTGCCTGCAAAAGAAAAACTAGGGGGACGTTTTCCAGATGAAGCAGAGATGTTCTAAGAGAATATTTAATACAGAAAGGGTTACTTGCTCAGTTGTGTCTGACTCTTTGCAACCCTATGAACTGTAGCCCTCCAGGCTCCTCTGTCCATGGGATTCTCTAGGCAAGAATACTGGAGTGGGAAGGCATTCCCTTCTCCAGGGGATCTTCCTGACCCAGGGATCGAATCTGGGTCTCCTGCATTGCAGGCAGATTTGTTACCCTCTGAGCCCCCAGGAAAGCAGCCACTAAGTGTCTGGTGTGATCCCTGAAGTCCACACAATTAGGTGAAGAAGACAGACGGACATAATGTCATGAGAAGGCACATCCATGTCTGAGCCCTGAGGTGAAGGAGCTGCTGTTAATAGCACAGACAAAGCTCAGGAACCTCTCAATATATCTTCATTTTGCATGTGTGCAAAGTCACTTCAGTCATGTCCAGCTCTTTGCAACTCTATGGACAATAGCCACTATTTTTGAAACTTTTTTTTTTCCCTCTGTATCGCATTCAGTGTCCTTCAGTTGATGGTCACACTCATCTTTTTGGAGGACTTCCAAAAAAAAAAAAAGGAGGTCATTTTATTCATCTGAATCTCTGTTTTCCTTTTTGAAACTTTTAAGAATCCTCCACCTTCCTTCCTTCCTTGTTCATGCTTTCCTTGTTTAACTCAAAAGGTCGCAAGATGTAGCTAGGCTATGCTATGTTTTGGCCAGGACGGGAAACTTTCATTGATATTCATGGTTGATAGGAAGAAAAAAACAGCTTCAGCTTCAAAGAATGTTCTTTTCTCCAACTTTGAAGACACATCAACTCTTCTTGGTCACAGATACATAGAACCAGATCGAAGTGGGCCGGATCTCTCAGGTAGTGAGCCTTTAGTAGCATTGAAATAAGAAAGCATTTGTAGCCTGAAAGCCAAGGCCAGGAGACCCCCACCCCGAGCAGTCAGCAATGCCCAGATTCACTGGAATGAGGTTATAGTGGGAGGACATGGAGAACACACACTGGGGTTTCTTACATTTTGAATGCTGGGTATCAAAAGTGAAACTGAATCCAACGAGTGACTGTACCTGCAACAGCAAAAAAAAAAAAAAAAAAATTGTAGACGAAAGTAAGACAACTTCAAACTTCTAATTTGGGAATGAGCCAAATTATAGTCTCAATTCTATCCTTGCTTTCTGATCTACTAAGTGGCAGGTGGGCAAACAGATTCAAAAGAGCTATTTTCTCTTCTCCCTGTAAACACAAGTAAGGGGAGTATATTTAATAGACTGAAACAATGTAAAATCTGGAAGCAATTTTGAGATCATAATTACTAGCATGCATGTTTAAGTGATGAAATCAAATCCCAGATAGTGAAAATGGCATGCCCAGGGCCATCCATCCTTCAATGGAAGACTAAGATTCAGACTCAGAACCTTGACTTATTATCCACGGCTGTTTGAAATATACAGAATTTCAGTCCTTGGGAGAATATTTCTGTTGGTTCTCATAATTAGAGGAATCTTAAATATCACCATCAAAAAATTTGCCAATTTTGTATTATGTGTCCCCAGTATTATAGGAATCTTAAATATTGATCACCATCCAGGCATGTATTTACCTGATAACACTATTAATGATATATATTAGTCACTCAGTAGTGTCTGACTCTTTGCAATCCCATAGACTGTAGCCCACCAGGCTCCCCTGTCCATGGGACTTTCCAGGCAAGAAATACTGGAGTAGGTAGCCATTCCCTTCTCCAAGGGATCTTCTCAAGCCAGGGTTCGAACCCAAGTCTCCTACATTGCAGGCGGATCCTGTACTGTCTGAGCTACCAGGGAAGCACTAAGTGCAATGAAAGTGCTTGATGCTTGACTCTGTTAAAGTCAGAGAGGCGAGCAAATAGGACTGAATGTCCAGGGTAGAAATCAATAACACAGGAACCTCACATCCTGGCAGGGGATTGGTTGGGATCACAAATCAGCTTCTAAAGCAAACACCACAAATAGTCAAAAATCTCCTTGCTACCTCCCTGAAATGGCACTGCATTGAAGATCCCAACACTAACTCACAGCCTATCCAACTCAGACTGCATTTGCTCCAATTTTGAAACAGATTGCTCTTTCTTCGGTTGAGCACCAGATGAAGTGGTGAGTTGGCTTGCATTCAGGGGCAATGTTGTATGAAAAATATGTATCTTTAAACACCAAACACTCAACGGCAGAGTGAAATGCTGTCTCCATGGGAAGCATGAGAGAACTTACTAACAAGGGAGGAACAGTGTGTCTGCCTGTATCTGGCTGCCTGCAGTCTTAGAGGAGCGTAAGAGGAGTGACTGGCCAGCCACTTGTCTTATTTAAACTCTTCCCTCCCTCTTTGCTTCTCCCTTTCTTTGTTGAGCTCCTGCAGTTATGTTTGACAAAATTAATTGTATGTTGGGTCTTCACTGAACTTACCTGTGAAATTTAGCCAGGTCCATTATCATAAGTCACTGGCTCAGAATGGTGAAACTACATATATATACAGATGTACTTATTTTGGTGAATTCTCCACCAAGCAGTCTCAGTACTTCCATCTCAGCTGCATCTATTATTGCAGCAATTGTATGGCAAAAAAAAAAAAAAAGGTTTAAATGTGATGTAATTGGGAATGAAGAGAACTAGATGCTAAGCTTGGTCCTACAATTAACCAGCTGAGAAATGTTGTCAGGTTTGTCTAACCTCTGAATCTCAAATTCCTTATCTTTCCAGAGAGGGCTCTGAGTAGATACCCAAGGTGACTTTCAATTTTAAATTTATGTTAGAAGTTTAAACAGCTGGTTACTGCAACCACTGGGACTTCAACCCAAAATAGAAGACAGGACTGCAATTAGTAATCTGATAACTCTCCCTTTCTGTTTTCCTCCTGTTTTTCCTTGCCCTCCTTTCTCTCCCCAGCTCTTCATTTTTTTGTTTTTGTTTTTGTTTTTGCCATGTGATATGTAGGATCTTAGCTCCCTGACCAGGGATTGAACCCATGCCCCATGCACTGGAAGAAGCAAAGTCTTAACCACAGGACCACCAGGGAATTCCCCCATTTCCTTTCCTAGTTAATTTCTGATCCCTTACTCTTGTCACTTTCCCTTATTCCCCCTTTCCCCCATCTCCTTCATTCTTTCCTTCCATTTTTCCTCCCTTCCTTCCTTCCTCCCTTCCAGACCATAATTCCATGCCCATTATGTGTTAGAGATGACAGAAGCCCTAGGGGTGCAGAGATAAATTTGAGATTAGATTCTCTGGTACATTGAGAAGTCTTTTCCCTTCACTTATCTTCAATACAGCTGAGCAAGTCCAGTCTGATACTATTGTCATAGAATAATTCAGTGTGAAGTTTCTTTGGAAAATCACATCCTTTATCCAATTTGGACAGGCAAAAATACTATTAGGTTCCAGCAGGGAGTCACACAAATCTTTCTAAATTACTGAAATGTTTCCTGAAGCTCTCTATGCTCCATTTGTTGACAAAGAAAGAAAAGGGACTAAAAGCATCTAGCAGAGTATTCACAGCCATGTGGAATCTTTCTTCCATCATACTCCATCTGCCCCCAGTGTCAGGACAGGAAGACAGTGTGGCTCACCAGAAAAAACCCAGGCGTGGAATTGGACAGACTAGTTCATGATGTAGCTCTACCACCTATGAGCTGGGTCACCCTGGTTTGTGTAACTTCACCTCTCAGAATTACGGATTCATTTACATTGTAAAATGTAAGGGCTAATATCTACCTGGCAGAACTGCTGTGAGGAATGACAGCACACAGGCCAAGAGTCCAGGAGACTGCTTCATGGGTCATAGTGTGAAAGAGAAGGTACTCAGCATAACTATGAGCACAGTTCCATTCAAGGGAGTGGAACTCACATTCACATAGCACCTGCCACGTGTCCACATTGTATTGTTGAACTGGGTCAGGCTACAGTGAAAAATGGATCCCAATGTGTACCGTGGCCCAAACAAAATAGCAGTACGTCTATCACTCATCTAACAGGGAAAGTAGATGTTCCTGGTGGGCTGCTGGCTGCCTTCCACATGGCGATGCTGAGACCCAGGTTCCTTTCATCTCACGGTTCAGTCCCCCTCCTCATCTCACGTATTCAGCTGGCAGAGAGAGGATACGTGTCACTTCTGTCCTCAGTCCATTATGGAGAACTACTCACCAGGCCACATCTGGCTCTAAGTAGGACCTAGGAAATGTAGTCACTGCTGGAGAGTCAGGACCCCGATATGACTATGTCCTAGGAAGGACAGCAGAAGTGTGGTGGACCAATGTCTTTGCTATTCTTACTGCAACAGTTAAGACACAGAAGTATAAGTTGGGCATCATCACCCCACTATTTAGTGACAAGGAAATTTCAAGTCTGTTATTAAGTGACCCCCAGGTCATTGGGATCTAAGTCCAGGTGTCATATTCCAAAGCCGGCCTTCCCCATCCCACCTCACTGTGTCCTCTAATGAAGAGTTCACAAACTCCTGAGAGGTGGATTTGGGCTATGCCCCCAAAGGATGTTAATTTACACACAGAATGTGCACACATAGCCTTCCTTTATAAATCAGAACATCTGGCAACTCTGGATCCCCATTCTAGCAAGGCAACAATTGCCTGAAGATGGTTTCCAGCTTTTGATCCTTTAGATGGGTGTTTGGCCAAAAGTCTTCACTTTCGTCTCAGGTTCAAAGGATTTGTTAACAAAATAAGCCTTTCATTATATACAAATAAATATTTATTAGAGGATTATCTAGCTTACTTTCAATATGCTAGCATTAAAAGAAAAGAGAAATATGAACAGCAGAGGATGCATCACCAAATTGGGTTTTCACCAACATCCAGACCCAAACAGTGCTGGGAATTCCCTGGTCACAGCACATCTGGGATCCCAATTGGGAAAAGGTCCCAGGCAGCATTTCTGCTCCATGAGTGAGACTTCAAAAATTGCAGTTTGTGGTTCCCATTTATAATCCCAGGATGCAAACTGATATTGCTCACAGGTCTTCAATCTATGAGCAATTTGCAACTCTGGTTTCATGTTAATGCTGTTTGTTTTATCTTGTAAAACTTGGAATGTTGTTAAGCCTGGAGCTTGGTTGGCCAGATCCCCTCCAGAGATTCAATAATCTCAAGTTCACCCCATCCTATCTATGGTGCTACAAGTCTTGCACTCATAGTAGGCAGTCACTCACAGTCAGGGCAGTGTCCAGGCAGGTTAGAAGTAAGGTCAGAGGCCTGTTCTGCTTTGTCTCTGAAGCCTGAAAGTGAAAGTGTTAGTTGCTCAGTCATGTCCAACTCTTCGTGACCTCATTGACTGTAGCCTGCTAGGCTCCTTTGTCCTTGGGATTTCTCAGGCAAGAATACTGGAGTGGGTTGCCACTTCCTTCTCCAGGGGATCTTCCAGACCCAGGAATCAAACCTAGGTCTCCTGCATTGCAGGCAGACGCCCTACCATCTGAGCTACCAGGGAAGCCCTTCTCTGAAGCCTAAACATGACTATTTAATTTTCCTAACAGATGAGGCATGTGCTTTTAGGTTCATTTACCAGTATCACTGGCCTTTCCTTGTGCCTCAGACAATAAAGAATTTGCTGCAATGCAGGAGATCTGGGTTTCACTNAAGCCCTTCTCTGAAGCCTAAACATGACTATTTAATTTTCCTAACAGATGAGGCATGTGCTTTTAGGTTCATTTACCAGTATCACTGGCCTTTCCTTGTGCCTCAGACAATAAAGAATTTGCTGCAATGCAGGAGATCTGGGTTTCACTCCTGGGTCAGGAAGATCCCCTGGAGAAGGGAATGGCTACCCACTCCAGTATTCTTGCCTGGAGAATTCCATGGACAGAGGAGCCTGGCAGGCTACAGTTCATGGGTTGCAAAGAGTCAGACACAATTGTGAGACTAACACTTTTCCCCTTTTCCCTGTCTTCCCAGTTCATCCCTATCCAATTTCATCTATTAACATCATCTACGGAGGCTCTCTGGGCAGTTGAATCTATCACCTCAGCCATAAAAGCTGTCTTTACTATTTTATTTCTTGACAGAGAAGGTCAACAATTTGCTCTAAACACTTGTTAACAGTCGCGAGGAAATCAAAGAAATTAATACATTTATTTTTTGAAGCTGTGAGAAAGAAGCTAATATACTTTGCATCTTCAAATTTTGTGTTTCTCATCTTTATCTTTCATCTAAGTTTTATTATTCCATCCTGATTCACAAACCCATCTCCATACATTTCCCTGCAGCCTGACCCCATGGGTACAGAAGGGCTCTCCTACTCTTCAACAAAATAGGTCTTGTGTCTCTTTTTTTGGTTCCCTCTCTCTGTTCATTTATCTACATTCCTCATTTCACTCCCAATAATCACTTTGCTTCTATCAGTTCCATCCATCTAATCAATGCATCAGCTATTTGTCAGCAGAGCTAGGGGAGTTTCAGCTCTGTGTTCTCCAGATTAGAGTTCAGTGAAGCAGTTGAAAAGGAAAGAACAACAGACTGAGAGGGGAGATGGATACCAATCAGAGAGTAGGAGAGTTCAGAATGAGCCCATAGTCCACTCCTTCTGTGGGTTTATCCCCTAACCCTGAAAATCAGCTCCAGCTTTGCAGTCTGAAGCATGACATCTCAGAGGACAGGACATTTCCTGTCCTCTTATGTTGAAATAAATGTAATTTTATTTCAAAGTCTTAACTCTGATTCACCAATAAGACAGGTTCTGCTTTGACACTATAGTGACTTGAAACATGGAGGGTATTGTTAGAATTCTCAATCTCTATATTGACTAGTTATTTGGGTTTCACAAGAGCATGCTTTCTTGAAATAGTTGCCTCACTATGTCCACTTTCTCTCATCATTTGGAGTCTTCATTCAACTTTCTCATTGGCCATTCTGCCCTTAATTCCTTAATCCTTTATCAATTCATTAAGCAGCCCTTCTAAGTGAAAGGTAGAGAAGACTGTGTTCCCATCATTCTACCCAATAACTGTCCTAAAATAGGGCCACACAATACTAGTTCAGCAAGATGCTCCTAATAGGAAAGTTTCATCTCCTGTAAGATTTGCTAAAGCTACCTACTATGTCATCTATTAACATATTCATGACACAAGTGAACAAATAAAAACTTTGAAAGTGCCTCAGTTGGCAAAACAAAAAATCATTTAAATATACCTCTGTACTTTCTGTACTTAATCTACCATAGAATCCCACCCCTTCCCTCCTTTCTGACGAAACTTTAAGTCATGTCTCCTGAAATAAATGTTTCATGGTGAATATTTTAGTAAATGTTTTCCCAGCATCATGATGAATTTTATTAGCTGAAAATGCTTATTTGCTTTTCACTGCCTTTTTCAACTTTATTACACACATGTAAATTTCAGTTCTTCTCATTGTAGATGACTTTGCTCTTGACCATGTGGTTTGCTTTGGCTGATGATAAATACAGATACAACATGAACAATGGCTTAAAATGGGCTTGTAAGGTTGAGCTTGTCCCCTTGCACTTCTGCAATGATCATGAGAAGAACATGCTCCAGCAACCCACCAGTCCCAGATAAAGAATGAGAGACACATAAAACTGAGCAGCCCTGAAGCAGGGCTACAGACCTACAGCCTGAAGCAGGGCTCCTCCAGCTGACNGACAGATTTCTGTAATAGCTCACTGGGGCATAACTGACCCACATAATGGGCAATCTAAAGTACCAATAATGTAGATTGCATTTGGGCTCTTCACAGTAAGAGGGAGAGAGAACAGAAGACAGATTGTACCATCTTTCCTGGTCTGATTCTTTCACAGTGGTTCTGTTTTGATTTGGGCACATTCTTACCTTACCTTCTATAATTTTCTTTTTTGCGTGATATTTTTGTCTGGTTTTGGTATCAGGGTGATGGTGGCCTTATAGAATGAGTTTGAGAGTATTTCTCCCTCTTCAGTTGTTTGGAAGAGTTTGAGAAGGACAGGTGTTAGCTCTTCTCTAAATGTTTGATGGAATTTGCCTGTGAAATCATCTGGTCACAGACTCTTCTTTGCTGGAAGATTTTTAATCACAGTTTCAATTTCATGACTTGTGATTGATCTATTCTTATTTTCTATCTCTTCCTGGTTTACCTTGCCTTCTGAATTGTCCTGTGTGCCTATCACCAGGTGCCTCAGATCTTTACATTTCCCTTAGTTTCACATTGCCATGGACACACTCAGGTCCTCGGGGCAACTTGATCTATGATATGTCCATCTGCCACTGACATAGTTCCCCAAGGAACAATTGCTGTCTTGCACAACTCCTCACTGAGGCTTGGCCCAGGCTCAGATCAGCTTAAGGCAACCCCTGAGAAGCACCTAGTCCTGCTGCTTGAGGGGACACATCAGTTCCCACTGGGGCGATCACCACATCAGGGTGGTAATGAGGCTGCACAACAGCTCCAACAGCTGCTGAGCTGGAGGCCATGCAGCCACTGGATGTAATTGCTTCTCCTGCCTGCTCCTCATGTCTTCCTCTGTCAGCTTCATTTGCCAGATCAGATGTCCCATTTGCACATTTCCTCATCCACTAACAAATTTTGTGAAGACCTCACTGGCTACAGGCCCAACAGTAAATGATACAAAATTCTCTCAGGTATGTACTCCATTTTATACAAGTTTAGCCCAAGTGCAAGATCACTTTTTACCTCATCAGATCCCTGTGAGTGATGCAAGGTAACTGCCACCTCCTCCTTTTGTCTGGTGATAAACTGAAGCTCAAAATGGAAAGAGTGTTAGGATTTTCAAATACTAGTCAGGAAGGAAATTGTGTCAGCTCATGACTTAGTTTTTATCAGGACTGGAATCATGTGTTCAGTCAACAAACACTTTCTGAACACCTAGCATGTGCTAAGTATTAGGATAGCACCTGTGGTGGTGGTGATTGAGTCGCTAAGTTGTGTCCAACTCTTGTGACCCCATAGACTGTGGCCTGCCAGGATCATCTGTCCATGGGATTCTCCAGGCAAGAATATTGGAGTGGATTGCCATTTCCTGAGCTACAAGGAAGCCCCAAGGATAGCACCTAGAAAGAGATAAATAGATAATGGTAAGTATTCTGAAGAGTTGATAACCTAGAACAGATATGACAAACCTGTGCCAAATTTGGCCCAAAGCCTGTTTTGCCAAATCAAGCGTTATTGAAACACACCCAAGTCCTTCATTTGTATGTCATCTCTGGCTGCTTTGTGCTACATCAGTGGAGATAAGCAGATAATAGAAACCATGTGGGCCACAGAACTGAAAATATTTACTATCTGAGTCTTTCCAGAAAAATATTGCTTTCCCTCATCTAGCAGAAAGAGGCTTAAGTGAAACCAAGTGTTGCAATTGTTATTATAGAATTCTGTGAGGGGTATACAGTGTGGGCTCAAATGAAGCAGGGGGTGGTCTCATGAGAAAGACGATGTCTTGAAAATTATCCAAGCAGAGAGGCAGGATTCTGGGATTCAGGCTGAGGTGGCAGTATGCGCAAAATAATGAAGAAGAGAAACAGCAAGGCTCATTAGGCATTTATGATGAGGGTGGGCCAGGGTGGAGAAGGAAGTCAGCAAAAAGTGGTCATCAGAGATCTTGAAAGAAGGGTTTTATATGCAAACCTAAAGCCACTCACTGTGGGCCAAAGAACCTTTGAGTTTTTGTGTGACACATGCAGGCTATGGTAAACTTGAAATTTTATATTTCTCTCCCAGGCTGAGCAAACACCCAGGAGGATTTAGGATTCAGTAACCATTGTGCCATTATAGAATAAGATGAGGCATAGTTTTAGCTGAATAAATTGTTTCTCTGTTAAATGAGATGTCAAACTGTTTCTTCCCCTTATAATAGTTCATGACAGTAGCTAAGAAAGAGAGACACAAGGTATTGTGGGATCAGATGGTCAAGAAACCTGGCTTAATCTATGGGAGTTGAGCAGATTATCCACAGGAAGTGTTACTGAAGCAAGATTTGAGACCTGAGTGCATACTAGCCAGGGAGTCTCACATGAGAACTTTGTCTAAACATTTCAGAATCTGCAAAACCAACAAGTTATCCTCCAATGGTACTCTTCTTCCTGGGAAGGTCACTGGGCTAAAATATCATTGGGTCCAGCTATAAAATGGAAAGGATAATGGTCCCTATACCACAAGGACGCTCTAAGGACAAAATAAAGTAATATATAGAAGGTGCTTAATATAAGGTCAAACACATAGTAAGCTTGCAAGAAATGCTAGCTGTCAATCTTCATATCTATTCTTTTCTCCTTATTCTATAAGAATGTTGAGCCTGTCTTGTGTGTTTTATACCCTTCACAGAGTCTAGACATAAAATAATTTTTGTCCACAAATTGTTGTGAAATATTGATTGATAAGTATTTTTGTGAATCAGTGAATCTTAGAGTCAGAAGAAATGGAGCTTCACCTCCCCCTAAGTGTGGTAACCCCTCTTGCCAAGTCCCTCACAGATGGTTTTCCAATACCCACTTTGATGAAGCCAGTGACTGTTTATGCCCCAGCTAGGCAGCCCTGATCACAGGAAAATTATTCTCCACGTGGAGCTGAAGTTGGCTCTCCTGAAGCAGTCATCCATTTCCATACTTCTGTCTCTGGATCACAGAGAATACAGCTTCTGTCCCTTCTACTTGTTGTAGTTCAGTCTCTAAGTCGTGTCCAAGTCTTTTCAACCCCATGGACTGCAGCACTCCAAGGCTTCCTTGTCCTTCACCAAACCCCAGAGCTTGCTCAAACTCATGTCCTTTGAGTCGGTGATGCCATCCAGCCATCTCATCCTCTGTTGTCCCCTTCTCTTCCTGCCTTCAATCTTTTCCCACATCAGGGTCTTTTCCAATGAGTTTGCTCTTCACATCAGGCAGCCAAAGTATTGGAACTTCAGCTTCAGCATCAGTCCTTCCAATGAATATTCGAGACTGATTTCCTTTAGAATGGACTGGTTTGATCTCCTTGCAGTCCAAGGGACTCTCAAATGTCTTCCCCAACACCACAGTTCAAAAGCATTTATTCTTTGGTGCTCAGCCTTCTTTGTGGTTCAGCTCTCACATCCATACTTTACTACAGGAAAAACCGTAGCCTTGACTATATGGACCTTTGTCAGCAAGTGATGTCTCTGCTTTTTAATATGCTATCCCATCCACATGATAAACCTTCAAATCTGACAGTAGCCTTCTCACCCAGACTACAGAATGAGATACTTTCATGGTACTTCAGACTTCCCTTTCTGACCTTTAGTTATTTTTAAAAGACAGAGGCCTTTACCACGAAGTTCACATCTCATTCATTTCTGTATCCAAGTACCTGGCACAGAGTCTCACACTTAATAGGCACTCAGCAAATGTTTGTAATAAAGGAAAGAATCCCTAAATCAAGTAATTTACTCTTTTTTTAAATTGAAATATAGTTAATTTACAATGTTGTATTAGTTTCAGGTGTACATCAAAGTGATTGAGTTTATTTATATACATACGTATATGTGTATATATATATAACTTTTCAGATTCTTTTTCATTATAGGTTATTGTATGATATTGAATATATTTCCCTGTGATGTACAGTAGGTCCATGTTGGTTATCTACTTTACATACAATGGTATGTTCTTTTAATCTCAAACTCCTAATTTATTACCATGTCCCCTTTCCCATTTGGCAACCATGAATTAGTTTTCTATATCTGTGAATCTATGTCTGTTTTGTAAATAACTTTATTTGTATCATATTTTTTTAGATTCCACATATATGTAATATTAAATGATATTTGTCTTTGGCTGATTTATTTCACTCAGTATGAAAATCTCTTGGTCCATCCATATTGCTGCAAATGGCATTATTTTATTCTCTTTTATGACTGAGTAACAAAGGTCCGTCTAGTCAAGGCAATGTATCCATGCATGTATGGATGCCAGAGTTGGACTGTGAAGAAAGCTGGGCACTGAAGAATTGATGCTTTTGAACTGTGGTGCTGGAGAAGACTCTTGAGAGTCCCTTGGACTGCAAGGAGATCCAACCAGTCCATCCTAAAGGAGATCAATCCTGGGTGTTCTTTGGAAGGAATGATGCTAAAGCTGAAACTCCAGTACTTTGGCCACCTCATGCGAAGAGTTGACTCATTGGAAAAGACCCTGATGCTGGGAGGGATTGGGGGCAGAAGGAGAAGGAGATGACAGAGGATGAGATGGCTGGATGGCATCACCGACTCGATGGACATGAGTCTGAGTGAACTCCCGGAGTTGGTTATGAACAGGGAGACCTGGCGTGCTGCGATTCATGGGGTCACAAAGAGTCGGACACGACTGAGTGACTGAACTGAAGTGAACTAATATTCCATTGTATGTATACACCAAATCTTCTTTATCCATGCAACTGTTGATGGGCATTTTGGTTACTTCTGTGTCTTGGCTATTGTAAATAGTGCCACTAAGAACATTGGGGTACATGTACCTTTTTGAATTAGAGTTTTCATCTATTCTAGATATATGCACAGGAGTGGGATTACTGGATCATATGATAACTTTATTTTTAGACTCTTTTGAGGAATCTCCATATTGTACTGAGGAATCTCCATATTGTACTCCATAATGGCTGGACCAATTTACATTTTCACCAATGTTTCCTAGGAGGGTCCCCTTTTTAGATACCCTCTCTAGCATGTGTTATTTGTAGACTTTTTGATGGTTGCCATTCTGATCACTGTGAAATGATACCTCACTATAGTTTTGATTTGCATTTCTCTAATAATTAGCTATGTTGAATATCTTTTCATATGCTTGTTGGTCATCTCTATGTCTTCTTTAGAGACATATCTTCTGTCCATTTTTTGATTGTGTTATTTTTATTTTTACATTAAGCTTTATTTTTCATTTAAATTTATTTTTCATTGGAGGATAATTGCTTTATAATGTTGTGTTGGTTTCTGTCATATATCAACATGAATCAGCCGTGAGTATACATATGTCCCCTCCGTCTTGAACCTCCCTCCCACCTCCTACCCTATCTCACCCCTCTAGACTGTCACAGAGCACCAGTTTTGATCTCCTTGCATCATAGAACAAATTTCCACTGGCTATCGATTTTTCATATGGTAGTGTATATGTTTCAATACCACTCTCCCCATTTGTCCCACCCTCTCCTTTCCACTGTGTGTCCACAATCTGTTTTCTGTATATGCATATCCATTGCTGCCTTGCAGATAGTTCATCAGTACTATTTTTCTAGATTCTATATATATACATTAATATTACAATATTTGTTTGAATAATCATTCAGCCAGTTTTAGTTGAGAACTCTAATGTGTGTCAGAAAACATCACAGGGAACTTAGTAAAGATGCANTGCCTTGCAGATAGTTCATCAGTACTATTTTTCTAGATTCTATATATATACATTAATATTACAATATTTGTTTGAATAATCATTCAGCCAGTTTTAGTTGAGAACTCTAATGTGTGTCAGAAAACATCACAGGGAACTTAGTAAAGATGCAAGTTTCTGAACTACACCTTCAGAGATTCTGATTCTATCAATCTGGAGTTTTCCCAGGCATTTGCATTCTTACCAAGCACCTTGGATGTATCTGAACCAGGTGGTGACCACACTTGGAAAACAGCTACTTTA
The DNA here is from genome assembly GCA_006410875.1 of Neotragus pygmaeus. Classification (NCBI taxonomy): domain Eukaryota; kingdom Metazoa; phylum Chordata; class Mammalia; order Artiodactyla; family Bovidae; genus Neotragus; species Neotragus pygmaeus. Next base: position 573,378 of record SJYV01055723.1, read on the forward strand.
AGCCTCCAAACATCAAACCAAGAAACTTTTATTAAACTTGCTATTTAGAAGCAGCAAATGCATTTCAGTTATTTCTACCTAGAACAGCTTTTCATTTGTTCATGTACATAATTTTTTCTTCTTGAAGTATTTTTTTCTGGGTTACCCAGCCATAGCTCCCCTCCCATGCTGAGAGGTAAGTATGCTTCATCTATTACATTCTTTTCAGGCCTCCTAAGGAGATAATAAGGCATTGCAATTGATTGTAATTTATTAATCAGAGCAGGATGTTATGGAGTTTGGTAGGGATGGGGATGGAGAGGGAAGCACCATCTTGAAGTCTAGTATAAATGCAAGAGAAGTGCTGAGTGACAAGGGAATAAGACAAAAATAACCCCAAATCACAAGATGTTTTAAGCTCATCCCCTATTTTACACTGTCATATCATGATATATAAAAAGGGGATATTAAAACCTGACTGATTTACCAGCGTAGCCAGGTGAGGTTTAGTCTATAAATATTTATTGATTGCCTCTGAGGAGACAGGTACTAAGGTGCTAAGGATCACAGAAGAAGACAAAATTCTTGCCTCATAGAGGCATAGATAAAACAAAAACATATAATTACATACATTTATGTTATACCATAAGTAAGTAGAACTGAACAATGTATTAAAGAGGAATGGGAGAGTGCAGATGAGATCTCCTGTTATGTAGGAAGGTCAGGGAAGAACTCTCCAAGGAGGTGNTCTCTAGCTCTCTGAGGCTGAAATCCCCTGGCTCTCTGCATCTCCCGCAAGAGCTGTAACCTCATTATGCAGTGATGGCTGTCCTTGATGGGGAGCATGGGAGATCAGAGCCCCCTTATATTACACGCACAGTCATTCAGAAGGAGTCTTATCTGTGGCTTTCACTTTTCATTTAGCTTCTTCTGCTCAGGTCAAAGAGATTAAAATTAAGGACTTAAGAGTGGAATCAAAATATTAACAGCTTTTTGTTTATTTTTATGTTTCCCTTGACCTCTTCTGATGACAGTTGAAGGTCATAGAAAAATAAGCTCAGACTATGGAACCTGGTTTGTCATTATTCTCTGTGTGACCTTTGGCAAGGTCATGTCTCACAGTCACTGTTTTTTTCTGCCACAAGATGGAAATATCAACTCACCTTATGTGGTGCTTTAGTCACTAAGTCATGTCTGACTCTTGCGACCTCATGGACAGTAGCCTACTAGACTGCTCTGTCCATGGGGATTCTCCTAGAAAGAATACTGGAGTGAGTTGCCATGCCCTCCTCCAGGGGATCTTCCCGATCCAGGAATTGAACTCAGGTCTCCTGCATTACACGCAGATTCTTTACTGATTAAGCTATACTGCTGCTGCTGCTAAGTCACTTCAGTTGTGTCCGACCCTGTACGACCCCATAGATGGCAGCCCACCAGGCCCCCCCATCCCTGGGATTCTCCAGGCAAGAACACTGGAGTGTGTTGCCATTTCCTTCTCCAATGCATGAAAGTGAAAAGTGAAAGTGAAGTCGCTCAGTCGTGTCCAACTCCTAGTGACCCCATGGACTGCAGCCTACCAGGCTCCTCCATCCATGGGATTTTCCAGGGAAGAGTACTGGAGTGGGGTGCCATTGCCTTCTCCGACTAAGCTATAAGGGAAGCCCAAGTCACCAAATAGGTTGTTTTAAATGGAAGGGAAACCCAGATATCAGCTGTTCTCTTGTTTTGGGGAGTCTTTGTTTCAGTGGGCTGTCTCTGTGATCACCCAGCAACCACTCAGATGCACATGTTCTCACCTCCTCCAGCTTCTCTAAAGGACCCACTCACAAGTGTCTTCTTCACTAGCAAGACTGATTTTGCTGAAGCTTTTGTAAGATCGAGGAGGATGTTTTTATTACATACGTGATTTTTGTCCACTTTTGTTACTTGTTTTTTTCTCTCCTAAAGAGCATCAGCTGAGCTGCCACAGGTAAGAGAGCAAGGATGCTCACCAACCCATTGTCCTCAGAGACGGCCCAGTCCAGCTGGTTGCTCTCATTCCCTCTTGGGGAACTTGCGTTCTTTATCTTGACATTGTTAGGCACAATAGTTTTCTACCCTTTTAAGCCTTGAGATATCCCTGAGGCTCTGAAACCCTAAGGGACTTGCAAAACAAATTTCTAAAAATAGGCTAGAGTCTTTAATGAGAGAGTGGTGTCCTTGTTGTAAAGAAAATTTTTAAATCCCCCTGGGGGCAGACTGCTTAGATTAAATGCTGGTGCTGCAGTTTCCTACCTTGTTGGGGCACGTTGTTTCCTCTTGGTAAATTCTAATTTCCCTGTCTCTAAAATAGGAATAAGAGATGTTACATTATATGGTTGTTGTTATGATTAAATGAGATGATCCCTGAAAAGGGCTTAGCGCAAGATCAGGCTCATAACCTCACAAATGTTAAGAAACCGATGTGTAAAATGCCGAATACACAGTGGACTTTCAGTAAGGAGAAGCTATTGCTATTTCATAGGCTTTTATGTGAGCCAGATGATGTCATGTTTTCACGCACATTAAAAGGGTAGAGATTTAAAGCCCTGCTGGGGAAATATTTTGAATTGAATATGTGGTTGAGCAGAGAGCATTTCTCTACTCATTGACTCAGAACTGTCTGTGAAAAGGAACCATCCTAGATGGGTTTTGGAAATGTAAGTTTTTGTATGTGTCCAAGAACCTTTTAAATTTAGGAGGATGCTTTATCTTCCCCATATCATTTCCAGACCAAGGTGCCATTGTTCTTTTTTTCTTATTAGGTAGTATCTGGGTTCATTGGATCATCTTTCACTTTAGTCAGAGATCTGGCCAATAGGATTCAGTTCCACAGGTAATTATTAAACTCTAATCTCATATGGCTTTTGGTGACCTGCTTCATTATAGACAAGGTGAAGTGCCACCCAGATTTCCCTTCATGGCAAGACATGTTGCCCCAGTTGTCAGCAGGCAGCCTCAGCGGATAGCTGCTCTGGGCCTTTTGTCAGTGCAAGGGGACACACAAAGGCAGGTGCTTCTGCGGGAGCCTCATGTACAGTGGCTGATCAGGCCAGGAGCCGGAGGATGCAGAGGCTCTGTTGTGCTTTTACTTCGGGGAACAACTCTGTAGGGCTGGGTTCACTGAGGCTTTGTAGGTTCTGCAACTCAGTTGGACTTCTCCATCTGCCCAACTCTTCTTCCGCTTTCCTTCCACATGCATTGATCCCTGACAAATATCCTGCATGTTCAGTTCAGTTCAGTTCAGTCACTCAGTCATGTCTGACTCTTTGCAACCCCACAGACTGCAGCACGCCAGGCTTCCCTGTACATCACCAACTTTCAGAGTTTGCTCAAATTCATGTCCATCGAGTTGGTGATGCCATCCATCCATCTGTCGTCCCCTTCTCCTCCCACCTCCAATCTTTCCCAGCACCAGGGTCCTTTCCAGTGAGTCAGTTCTTAGCATCAGATGGCCAAAATATTGGTGCTTCAGCTTCAGCATCAGTCCTTCCAATGAATATTTAGGACTGATTTCCTTTAGGATTGACTGGTTGGATATCCTTGCAGTCCAAGGAACTCTCAAAAGTCTTCTCCAACATCACAGTTTAAAAACATCAATTCTTCGGCGCTCAGCTTTCTTTATAGTCTCACATCCATACATTACTACTGGGAATATCATAGCTTTGACTAGATGGACCTTTGTTGGTAAAGTGATGTCTTTGCGTTTTAATATGCTGTCTAGGTTGGTCATAACTTTTCTTCCAAGGAGCAAGCAAACCTGCAAACCGAACTTCATCTCTTTGTCTGCTTCTGGAGAACCCAAACTGTGACATATCGTTATGGGGCCTACCTCTTTGAAGTCTTAAGGAATGTCTGGGACCAAGCTAAACACTATGGGGTTTATAAAGGGAGTCCATATGTTCTTATACTCAAGGAACACCATAAAGAGACAGAAAACACACACACACGCACCCCCCTAAAATAGTTAAATAATAATGCAACATTGTTTGCATGACAGTATGTGAATTTGTGTGATTACATGACAAGATGAGAGATAGAAAAACTGTTTACATCCAAAATCACTGCAGATGGTGATTGCAGCCATGAAATTGAAAGATGCTTACTCCTTGGAAGGAAAGTTATGACCAACCTAGATAGAATATTGAAAAGCAAAGACATTACTTTGCTAACAAGCGTCCATCTAGTCAAGGCTATGGTTTTTCCAGTGGTCATGTATGGATGTGAGAGTTGGACTATGAAGACAGCTGAGCGCTGAAGAATTGATGCTTTTGAACTGTGGTGTTGGAGAAGACTCCTGAGAGTCCATTCTAAAGGAGATCAGCCCTGGGTGTTCCTTGGAAGGAATGATGCTAAAGCTGAAACTCCAGTTCTTTGGCCACCTTATGCAAAGAGTTGACTCATTGGAAAAGACTCTGATGCTGGGAGGGATTGGGGGCAGGAGGAAAAGGGGATGACAAAGGATGAGATGGCTGGATGGCATCACTGACTCCATGGACGTGAGTTTGAGCGAACTCCGGGTGTTGGTGATGGACAAGGAGGCCTTGCATACTGCAATTCATGGGGTCACAAAGAGTCAGACACAATTGAGTGACTGAACTGAACTGACTAAACAGTAAGACTGGGTAGGTTCAGGGATTTTTCAGGCTTGTGTGGGCTCTTAAGGTTGAAGGGAATTGGAATAAGCATTCTAACGTATAGTTTAAAAAATGTTTTCCCTTTTAGGAGGAAATAGGCAGATTGGCCATCTCAATTCATGATAAACAGATTAAATTCAGCTATTAATTCAAAGAGTCCTTGAAGTTCTTTCAGAAATTGAAAAATCAGGGCCTGGCAATTATGGGGACCACAGCAGGATGGAGAAGCCATGTATGTTTTAATACCGCTGACCTGGCAGCTTAAAGGGTCATCATGATATATTGGGCGCAGCACGTGTTGGGTAGACTTAAGGAGATTCTGGAAGGTGGTAGATAAGAAGGTTTGCCAAAGACAAAGTCTGTGCTCAGTTATGGTGCTCTAAACTTGCCTCCCAAAAACTTTGCATTCCATTTTAAGTGTCAGCTGGCAGGGCCTCTGTTAGCGCAAACCCTGGTTTCCCGCAATACATGCACGACTGAGGAGTCTACCAGGAATTTGTGCAGTGGGCAAATATATGAACTGAGCACAGGCAGAAAAGTGTATCTTCCATGCTGCTTTGCTCATTGATTCATTCATTCATACAGAATTATTTATTGAAAGCTTATTATGTGCCAGGAACTACATTGAGTACTGCTTTCAGAGCTTAACAAGGGTTCATGGGAATAAGAGACTATAAAAAATAATATCAATACAAATAGGGCAAAAAGGGAGGAAGTCTTCAAGACAGGCTGGTGGGAAGAGCTTTTCAAAAGAGAAGACAAATAAATGCAAATCATAAAATCAAAAGAAGTCGACCAGGTGGAAAGGTGGCATGTGGGATGAGAGGATGTAATTTTAGGCTAGGAGACTGCAGCATGTGGAGGGAGCCTGGGACAGAAGGTAGCACAGCTTATTTGCAGAAATGCAAAGAAGCCAGCTGTCTGGAGTTGATCAAAGGAGGGAAAAGGTAACTCAGGTGAGGAAGAAAAAGAGCCAGGGCATGTACAGAAGTTTGAATCTTGACCCAAGAGCAAAAGGAAGCTATTTCAACTTGAATCATGATCTGATTAAATTTAAAAGCACATGCCTCCTGCAGGATGAAGAGAAGTTGCTCCCAGATAACATAACCAGACCCCATGGATGCCTAGTAATGATGAAGACTTTTTTTTGTCTCCTTGTCTTTGCTCCCTTTGTCTAATCTTTCTCTCTCTTTGCGATGGGCTCCAGTATCTGCCTGCAAAGGAGGAGACCCAGATTCTATCCCTGGGTTAGGAAGATACCCTAGAGAAGGAAATGGCAACCCACTCCAGTATTCTTGCCTGAAGAATCCTATGGACAGAAGACACTGGCGAGCTACAGTCCACTGTAGCAAAGAGTCAAACTTGACTGAATGACTGACATTTTCACCAGCCCCAGAACTGCACTGCAGAGTTTGCTGCTGTGTATACACACCACTGAAACCTACAATGCTCTAAGCTATGTTTTGGGGAAAGCACGTCAGATGTGAAGGAGTACATCCAGAAAGAACATGGGTGCTGGTGCCAGACACGTGACAGGTTGAATTCTGACAACCTGTTTCACCTCCCTGGGTCTCATTTTTTGTTCATCTTTAAAGAAAATTAAGCAACATCTAATGCCACTCTCCTCTTATAAGAATGGCAAGGAGACATGAGATAAAAGATGACTTAGAAGCATAGTATTTTTTTTTAATAGAAACATTTTCTTTGCAAAGTATTAGCATTAAATAAGCAGGAAGATTAGGTTGAGTGCATTGGTGAGCAGTCAAAAGCACAGAATTTAAAAGAAAAGACATGATTTTTCTATTTTCAAGCACATATGGTTACAGAAAGTAGAGAAAAATTTATTCTCAGGGGTATACTACAGAATTTATTACCGAACAAGGCACATACCTTGGAAGAATGCCATGAGAGGCTCTCTTTGGGTCATTGAGTGGCTGTGGGGAATGCATGTCAGTTCACAGGGAGCCTTCAGAGAAGGGCAGAGCAACCTGCTAGTGACAGGAAAGGAAATTTCTTCCAAAGAGGGAAAGAGGAAAGGGTGGGGAGAGAGGAGGGGAGAAGGGAGGGTAGGGGAGGGCAGAGGCAGCAGAAAGCTTTGCAGGACACAGTGTATGCTCTCCCCTTTGACCCTCCAAATGTTCTGTGAGGTGATCTAACTCACAAAATGGGAGTGGCCTTATTTTCCTGGAAAGAGGAGAATAGGCCAACGTCACAATGGCTGCAGACCTCAAGACAGAAGTCACCAGGAGGAAGCAAGCTCCTGAGAACTCCTAGAAATTTTGGTGACATTTCAGCCTTCCCTGAGCCATGGAACCAGCCATTTAAACAAGGGCTGGTTGTTCTCCAAAAGACAAGGGAGCCTCTGCCATCACCGTGGTCGTAAGAGAAAGCAAACAAAGGTTGTTACAGGGGACGTTTAGATGAAGCAGCATCCTGGATATGAGCACATTTTGGAAAACTGCCAACTTACAGTAGACCACGTTTTTTTTCTTTTTAATTGCAGTAAAAGTCACATAATATAAAACATGTTATTTTAACTATACAGTTCAGTGGCACTAAGTGCACTCATTTTGTGGTGCAATTCTCATTATAATCCATCTCCTGAATTTTCACCTTCCCAAACTGAAACTCTGTCCACATTAAACACTAGCTCCTCATCCCCACTGATATCTCCATGTGTACATTCTAACTCTATGAATCTGACTACTCGAGATACCTTGTACAAATGAAATCAGACAAATACTTTTTGATAGACCAGTTTTCTTATGCAGACTACACTTAAGATCATTTTATCAACATCATTTTTTTTTTCTTTTTTGGCAAACTCTTTCTTCTCAGAGCAGGGAAATTTGCTTTCAGCCCAGTTCCTTGTCCAAGCCATGTAATTCATTATATATGAAACAAGAAATGCTTTGTTTTTCATTCACCAAGTTGTGTCTGACTCTTTGTGACCTCATGAACATCAGCGTGCCAGGCTTCCTTGTCTTTCACTGTCTTTCAGAGTTTGCTCAAACTCATGTCCATTGAGTCAGTGATATCATCCAACCATCTCATCGTCTATCACCCCCTTCTCTTCCTGCCCTCAATCTTTCCCAGCATCAGAGTCTTTTACAGTGAGTCAGCTCTTCACATCAGGTGGCCAGAGTATTGGAGCTTCAGCTTTAGCATCAGTCCTTCCAATGAATATTCAGGGTTGATTTTCTTTAGAATTGACTGGTTTGATCTTCTTCCTGTCCAAGGAAATCTCAAGAGTCTTCCTCAGCACCGCAATTGGAAAGNTTGGAGCTTCAGCTTTAGCATCAGTCCTTCCAATGAATATTCAGGGTTGATTTTCTTTAGAATTGACTGGTTTGATCTTCTTCCTGTCCAAGGAAATCTCAAGAGTCTTCCTCAGCACCGCAATTGGAAAGCATCAATTCTTCAGCTCCCAACCTTCTTTATGGTCCATCTCTCACATCCATACATGACTACTAGAAAAATCATAGTTTTGACTGTACGGATCTTTGTGGGCGAAGTGATGTCTCTGCTTATATTCATTCTTTAAGAGGTTCTCAAAATAAAAGGCAGTATAGTCTTATTTAGGGAGTGGCCAGCAATGAACTCACTAACATAAATGGAGGGAAGGATAGGGATTCACATGTCCTGCTGAGCAAGAGGGCTCTCAAAGAAGGAAGACATTTCCATATGATATTTTCAGATTTGCTTTTCAGTGTGTCATAAAAACTGTAAATTAATTAAGGACACTGACTCTAGAAACTGACTTCATAAGTTTAGATCTTGTTTCTCCCACTTGCTACTGTGTGACCTTTTACCAATCTGTTAACCTTCGTGAGCTTTAGCTTGAACATCCATGAAATGAGCATGCCTACCTTGTAGAGTTATCGCAAAGATTAGATGTATATGGGTCCTTAGCATAGTGTCTGGCACTGCACAAATCCTTAGTGAATGTTATCTGCCTGTATTTCTATAATTATTATTATCTTTAATATTTGGACCCTTTGTCACTGCTACCCAGGGCTATAATTAGGTTGTTTGTTTTAATTTTAAGAACACAATTTCTCACTAATTTGGTTGGTATAAGCCAAGCCAAACTTTAAAGAACATGAGTTCAAAGTTACGCTTTTGACATTTTTCATTCTGATACTTATTTTATTTAGTTCTTCCCTGTCAAAATAGTGCCACCAAAACAGATCTGTACTACTGTCACCTTCCACTAAGGCAAAAGGAACAAGTTCATTGAACTGAATTTTTTAATGGTTGATAATAACACACGTACAGAATGACAGACATAATGTTCATTCTTAATTCAGAGGCACAGGTTGATGTAGACAAAAGACATAAGTATGCGTACCATAGCTAGGTAGACATTAAGCAAATTCACCTCTTGTCTCTAGCTCTGCTTGTACTTAGCTGTATGATCTTGAGAAGGTCACCCAGCCTCTCACATAACCTCTCATTTTTTGCTCACTAGCAAAATAACAGTAAGTAACATGAAGATCATGGCATCCAGTCCCATCACTTCATGGGAAATAGATGGGGAAACAGTGGAAACAGTGTCAGACTTTATATTTTGGGGCTCCAAAATCACTGCAGATGGTGACNAGAGTTGACTCACTGGAAAAGACTCTGATACTGGGAGGGATTGGGAGCAGGAGGAGAAGGGGACAACTGAGGATGAGATGGTTGGATGACATCATGGACTCGATGGACATGAGTCTGAGTGAACTCCGGGAGATGGTGATGAACAGGGAGACCTGGCGTGCTGCAATTCATGGGGTCGCAAAGAGTAGGACACGACTGAGCGACTGAACTGAACATTGTCTGGGGCCATTGTTGTTTTAAAATGTGCGCAGTTCATATTTCATTCTGAAAAACTAGAGGATTTTCTAGATTTGGATCTGCAATTGAAATGTATGGGGAAAAATAACAGAGCTGAAAGCCAGTGTTCTGAGTCCAATGCTTCCCCTACTTTTTTAGTGTGACTAAATTCTTGACTTTATCCTTTTATTATTATTATTATTTATGTATTGAAGGATAATTGCTTTCCAGAATTGTGTTGTTTTCTGTCAAACCTCAGCATGAATCAGCCATAGGTATACATATGTCCCCTCGGTTGGGAACCTCCCTCTCATCTTCCTCCCCATCCCACCCCTCTAGGTTGATACAGAGCTGCTGTTTGTTTCCTGAGCCATACAGCAAATTCTCACTGGCTATCTGTTTAACATATGGTAATGGAACTTTCCATGTTATTCTTTTTTAGTTTTTATTTTTTAATTGAAATATTGTTGATTTACAGTGTTTCACATTACAGCAAAGTTTGTATATGGTATATATTCTTTGTCAGATTTTTTTCCATTGTAGGTTATTACAAGATATTGTGCTTGTGCTATACAGTAGGTCCTTATTGTTTATCTGTTTTATATATAGTAGTCTGTATCTGTTAATCTCAAATTCCAATTTATTCCTTTCCCCTTCAGTCCTTGTGCTATACAGTAGGTCCTTATTGTTTATCTGTTTTATATATAGTAGTCTGTATCTGTTAATCTCAAATTCCAATTTATTCCTTTCCCCTTTGGCAACCATAAGCTTGGTGCCTGTGAGTCTATTTCTGTTTTGTAAATGATTCATTTGTATCATTTCTTGGATTCCACACAGAAGTGCTATCAGAAGATATTTCTCTTTCTCTGACTTATTTCACTTAGTATGATAATCTCATTGTTGCTGCAGATGGTGTTGTTTCATTCTTTTGTATTACTGAGTAGTATTCTATGGCATATGTGTACCACATCTTTATCCATTCATCTGTCAGTGAACATTTAGGTTGCTTGCATGTCTTGACTTTTGTAAATATTGTTGCGGTTAACATTGGGGTGCTTGTATCTTTTAAAGTTAGAGTTTTCTCTTTGACTTTGTTCTTGACAGAACTGTTTCTTCATTATTCATAACATAAAATGGTTAAATTAGCTCTGTCTCTCCAAAGCATTTCATGTTGTATGCTGTCACGTCAGTCGTGTCCGACTCTGCGCAATCCTAGCACAGCCTGCCAGGCTCCTCTGTCCATGGAGTGGGTTGCTGTGCCCTCCTCCAAGGGATCTTCCCAACCCAGGGATCAAATCCGAATCTCTTAAGTCTAACCTGCATTGCCAGGCAGGTTCTTTACCACTAACTAGCACCACCTGGGAAGCTGTAAATAGACATTTCATAGATTTGCCAAACAAAGGGTTCTATGAACAAGTCCCTTTACTGTAGAAAACCCCAGAAAGTTAAAATGCTGATGTACTCTGTAACAATTCTTTGCAACCTTCCTGAAGCTTATTTGACAAAAAAAAAAAAAAAAGAGAGAGAGAGCCTTTTTTTTTCCCCCCACAGTGGCTCTTATTTCCTGGAACACCCATTGAAAAACATAGAGTCAGGCAACCAGCCAAGTTCTTTCTGACCTCACTAGCCCTAAGTTCTGTGACTCTGGGGTAAGGGAGCAGTGGAAGTGAGGAAGACACGGATTTCAAACCATGGAATCAATGCAGCATTATTCAATGTCCATAGGAGAGCAGTAATCCTCTCAAAGAGTTAAAACTGCCTTCCTCTGAGATGGAATCCACAGGTCCATAGGAGCTTAGGTTCTGAAGACACTGTCCCTTCTGTTTTATTAAGGCTTAGAGGTAGAAAGATGGAGAAAAAATTATATGACATTGTACAATATTATAAGCCTCTGTTTAGCGGCATCTGCTATAATTCAGGTAAAAGCAATATGGAAAATGGAAACTTTAAAGAGGGTTCTTCAGGAGAACTGGACAAGACTGTTGAGTGCACTTCTCCTGTCTAATGCTGATAATAATCTGAAGATCTCTCTTGCTCTCCGAGATGCATTTCTCTAAGTTTCAAAAATGTTCATTCCACAGTGGCTTGAAAGGGTAGAAAAAGTGTTGTTGACCACTGAAAATGTTTGGCTTGAAATAAAAGGTTCTGAAACTCAATGTGAGGAAAAATTGCCTCTAACAGGTTTTCTTCAACAATAAAAATTAGAATTGCCTGAAAACACAATAATGTTTCATAGTAAGTATTTTATAAACAAATCAACAGTTAAGTTTTATCTTCATTAAGGTGATTAAGCTTATTATCCTTTAAACACATTAGTGAATGAAATTGAATTATGAGTAATAGAAGTAAAAAAACCTTAGAAGATTGTCTAGTTTGCTCTCTCCCCTCACATAAAAGAAGGAATCAGCCCAGAGAGGGAAAATAACTTGCACTGCTGCTGCTGCTGCTAAGTCGCTTCAGTGGTGTCCGACTCTGTGAGACCCCATAGATGGCAGCCCACCAGGCTCCCCCATCCCTGGGATTCTCCAGGCAAGAACACTGGAGTGGGTTGCCATTTCCTTCTCCAATGCATGAAAGTGAGAAGTGGAAGTGAAGTCACTCAGTCTTATCTGACTTTTAGTGACCCCATGCACTTCAGCCTGCCAAGCTCCTCCGTCCATGGGATTTTCCAGGCAAGAGTACTGGAGTGGGGTGCCATTGCCTTCTCTGAACTTGCACAAGGTCACATAAATAAATTAATATTGGAATCCAGGTTAAAAATCTTGAGTCTCCATTCTCTCTTTCAGTTCAGTTCAGTTTAGTCGCTCAGTCGTCCGACTCTTTGCGACCTCATGAATCACAGCACGCCAGGCCTCCCTGTCCATCACCAGCTCCCGGAGTTCACTCAGACTCACGTCCATCGAGTCAGTGATGCCATCCAGCTATCTCATCCTTTGTCGTCCCCTTCTCCTTCTGCCCCCAATCCCTCCCAGCATCAGAGTCTTTTCCAATAAGTCAACTCTTCGCATGAAGTGGCCAAAGTACTGGAGTTTCAGCTTTAGCATCATTCCTTCTAAAGAAATCTCAGGGCTGATCTCCTTCAGAATGGACTGGTTGGATCTCCTTGCAGTCCAAGCGACTCTAAGGCTGTACTAAATTTGCCAGGCATGGATCTGGGTATCTTATCTTAAAAAATAAGGCACGGTTTTATTTTAGAATCCTCACTCTACTATGGAAATGTGGACATTCAAATCTTTGAGGAGTTTACTAGTATCCCTTTAAGAATAATATCATGCACAATTACCTCTAATAAGCACAGTAGCAGTACTGCTTTAATGAAATGCCACCTAGTGGAATTTTGGAGTTAAGACACAGTTCTTCCATGCATCCTTCTCCAAGCGCATTACCTTTCTTAGACTCATATTTTAATCAATATCATTATCTCCCTGAGTGCTACATGATTAAAAATAACACTGAAAATTGTCCGACTTCCAAAGCACAGCAGGGAAGATGAGACTGCACAAAAGTAAGTCGGTTCACAAGAAAGACAGTATCTGAGGTCAAACTGAAAACCATGAAACTAAGTGGCCTTATATCTCCAAGCCCTGTTGGACTATAACAGAAAACAGAAGAAGAGTCAGAAGGAAGTTTGTTAAGCTATCACCTCTCCATAGCATGAGACATCCAAGTCTGCATGGAAGGTAGAGATTGGAAAGTGGGGGGACTGTCTGTTATGAACAGCGTACCAGAAAAGCTTTCCTAAAATCAGAAAACCTTGGGATGAGGAAGCACCTAAAATGCTGTCTCTTCTAGCTTGCTGACTGATGAGGTTCTCATATATCCAGCCAGACTGTAATGTGTGTGCAGCCTATCATGCAAGAATGAATGGATGGATCTGAAAAGTTCCACATGATAAACCAATAAGAGTGCATGGATATCAGGCAGGCAGTTCCACTCATAGAAAGAACTGTCGAAATCTAAAGTGTCCAACCTGAAATGAAAAGACTATTGCTGGAAGGATGGATAAGCATAAATCAGCACTATTCTATTGGTTGTGGAGTTTAAAGGGGCTTAATATTAACCCTACAGAGACCTAATACTTAAAAGGAATTGGAGTGAACTATTCTGAATGGTGGAAGACTTGGGAATTTGTCTCAGATTAGTTCTCTGGTTAATAGACTCTGAAAAGGAGATTTGGTGGCAGGATATTGATTGAGAAGTGCCCTCAGGACCACCTTCAGGGGAATGAAGGCAGCAGGCCTGGGCCAAGGGAGGTATTGGACTGTAATGCACAAGCAGGAAAGGCCCCCTCAGATCTTCTGGAGATATCTGCAATTGGATGGCCTTTCAGAATTGTCCTGCCTCGTGGTAAGGGCTTTTATATAACTGCTAATTAGCCCTGGCTTTGGACTGCCCCAGGGGAATTGGTGTGACCTTGGACTAACAGCCCTCTTTTTATATATACATGTAAATTTATTTATTTTTAATTGAAGAATAATTACACTATTGTGTTGGTTTCTGCTATATATCAACAGGAGTCAGTCACAGGTATATATATGTTCCCTCCTTCCTAAACTTCCCTCCCACCTCACACCCCTTTCCACCCTTCTAGGATGTTGCAGAGCTCTGGTTTGAGTTCTCGGAGTCTTATAGCAAATTTCCATTGGCTATCTATTGTATATATGGTAGCATGTATGTTTCCATGTTACTCTCTCCATTTGCCGCACCCTCTCCTTCCTTCCCTGCACCCTTGTCCATAAGCCTGTTCTCTATGTCTGTGTCTCCATTGCTGGCCTGCAAATAGGTTCATCGGGACCATCTTTCTAGATTCCATATATACACAGACAGATATATATATATATATATATATACACACACGTGTGTGTGTTAATATACAATGTTTGTTTTTCTCTTTATGACTTACTTCACTTTGTGTAATAGGCTCTAGGTTCATCCACCTCATTAGAACTGACTCAGATGTGCTCCATATTATGACTAATATTCCATTGTATATATGTACCCATTTCTTTATCCATTTATCTCTCAATGGGCATCTAGGTTACTTCCATGTCCTAGCTATTGTAAATAGTGCTGCAATGAACATTGGGGTATCTTTGTCCCTTTTTCAATTTTGGTTTCCTCAGGGAATATGCCTAATAGTGGGACTGTGGGGTCATATGGTAGGTAGGTTTATTCCTAGTCTTTTGAGGACTCTCCATACTACCATAGTCAACAGCCCTCTTTGAGAATCATCCCCAGAGAGGAACGCACTGACAGCAGTCAGCAGTTAATACTGGGTGACTTGGCTCTGAGGAGGCTGTGGACAGCACACGACAGCATCCGCTACAGCCAGCTCCCCCATCTCCCCAGAACCTAACGAGAAAGTTACGCTTGTCATCCTCCAGGGTTGAATAACCTTTAACCTGGAAGTTTTTGTAGGAGAGTATTCCTCAAGTCTTTTTGTTTTCTATCTACATTCTTTATAATATACCTCACAGAGATTTGCATTAGAAACGTGATTTGTTCTTTTCTGATATTTGTCATGAAAATTTGGCCTCACTTTGAGTTTTAACCTCTCTAAAATCTGTCTTGCTTCTTAGTCTCTAAAATCCATGTGATAATAGTATTGCCTCTTATGAGTTGTTATGGGGATTAAATGAAACGATAGCTGTGAATTAGCATAGTATCTCATTCAAAGTGAACAATGTGCTATCATTATCACCAAAAGAAAGAAAGATGCATGTATATCACAGAAACACAGAAACACATCCTCTCTTTCCCGCTCTCTCAGCCCTTTAACCTCCAGTGTCCTTATCTGGACCAGTGGCTCTCAAAGGTCCTCAAAACCCATTTTGGAGGTTCATGAGCTCAACCTTTTATAATGATACTGGCATTAACTGACTTTTCACTTTTATTCTTTCTTAAATGTAAAATGGAGTTTTCCAGAGGCCACATGATTTGCATTATTAATATGTGGATGTTAGCAGCTTATTATTGCTATTTTTAAATAAACACAACAATTTAACTTCTTTATACAATTTCTAATGTGATAACTATTGGTATAAATAACCCACATGAACAATAATTTTTACAAATATGAAGAAATCCTGAGACTACAATGTCCGAGAACCACTGTCCTGGAAAAACTTTGTCTCCTCCTTTTAAATCGATCTGCCTGCTCACACACTTACCGCAAGCTGCTCTGGTGGCCTGCCTGACTAGTAATTCACGGTTGATCTCCCTCTTCTTAACTAAGATCCATTTGGGATATAGGGTCTGCCTAGGTGGCTCAGTGGTAAAGAATCCACCTACCAATGCAGGAGACATGGGTTTGATCCCTGAAGCAGGAAGATCCCCTGGAGAAGGAAATGGCAACCCATTTGAGTATTCTTGCCTGGGAAATTCCATGGATGGAGGAGCCTGGCTTGCTATAGTCCCTGGAGTTGTAGAGAGTTGGACATGACTTAGTGACTAAACAGCAACAATAATTCAGAATATAATCTGGGAGATGGGAACATGCAATGGGATCAGAGAGTAAGTGCATGACATGCTTTGCCGTTTGTTGTTGTTGTTCAGTCATTAAGTCATATCTAACTCTTTTTCATATCCAACCCCATGGACTGTAGCTTGCCAGGCTTCCCTGTCCTTCACTATCTCCCAGTTTGCTCAAACTCATGTCCGCTGAGTTGGTAATGCCATCCAACCATCTCATCCTCTGTCACCTCCTTTCTCTCCTGCCCTCAGTCTTATCCAGCATCAGGGTCTTTTCCAATTTTGCATCAGATGGCCAAAGTATTGGAGCTTCAGCTTCAACATCAGTCCTTCCTATGACTGTTCAGGATTGATTTCCTTTAGATTTGACTAGTTTGATCTTCTTGCTGTCCAGGGTGCTTTCCCTGCCAGGCTCCTCCATCCATGGAATTTCCCAAACAAGAATACTCAGATGGGTTGCCATTTCCTTCTCCAGGGGATCTTCCTGACTCAGGGATCAAACCCATAGCTCCTGCATTGGTAGGTGGATTCTTTACCACTGAACCAGAAGCCCCTATATCCTGAATAGATCTCAGTTAAAATCTCAAATGGGAGGTTCTGGAATATCAAATGAGGTGACAGACAACTGGACGCTTTAGTTAAAACTGCACAGAAGATGCTGAGTGGACCCAAAAGAATCACAAATTGACTGATGTCCTGCTGCTCAGTTGCTGACTGTATATTAGGAGGACAGCAGAACGATGTGGATTCCATCATTAAATGAATTATCGTGTGAGGCTTTCTCTAATGATTACCATAGAGATGATGCACACAAGTCAATTTGACAACGCAACAGAAAATTTCAGCAAGGCAGTTTCACACTGTCAGAACTTTGGGAAAGAGTAATAACTCTGACAATATTTGCACACACTTTAGTTTCTTATCTTCCCTCCAGCCCGGTGAGCTCTCAGGATAAGGAGGGGACACAAATAGGGGGCACAGGGTGCTGTGTACCTAAAGGGGGAATTTCACAGGGAAGGGAAAGCAAAAACTGGTAAGAAAGGTCCTCCTCATTCTATGATTGCCCTGCAGCAGCTCTGGGCTTCTCTGTTTTCCTCCCACAAGGTAGAGGTAGAGGTAGAGATGGCCACCCACACTCTACAGATAAGAAATCTTTGGATGAAAGCGGTTTAAATGACTTGCCTGAGGCCACAGCTCAATTAGATGACAGAACTGGGTTACTCTCCCACGTCTTTCTGCCACAAAACAGAACACTTTGCTTTCTATGTGCCAGACAGATTCCATTTTTAATTGATTTGAATGTTTATTTACTGCCCAAATGGGTACATAGATAGAATCAGTGGGGTCTTCAAAGATGTAAATCTACTCCTACCTGGGCCCTGGAACCATGGGACTGGCTGAAAGCAGTCAGCTTGCAGAAGCCGTGGCGAAGTCATGGAGTCCTGCAGAGGCACAGAGGTCCACGGAAAGAAAGGCCATTTCTGCAGCATTGCTGCTGGCCATTCACACGGCATTCCAGAAGCAATCTCTTTTTCCATCCCACAGGTAGAGAGTATAATGATTGTCCCTACTTTATAGTCAAGCAAACAGAGGCCTGAAGGGATGGAAACACTTTGTCCAAAGTATGCAACTTGTAAATTCTAGTGCTTGTATTCAAATCCAAGTCTGCAGGAATCATGAAGCTCCAGGTTGCTCTCAGTCCCACTGCTCAGGGACAGATCTAATCACCGGGGAATGGGAAGGACCTTGTATAAGAGGATATTCAGCAGTCTCTGACGTCCTTGCCCACCCCTCACTTAGAATTATCTTTTCCCTCTAAGCAGTGTAGTCTAATGGCCAGGACATGGGTATCATGGTTGGGATAAGAGACTCTCCAAAGTGGTATTAACTGTTTGCTTGCAGAGGGGCACTCTGGATGGGGGATTTGGGGTGTGAAAGAGTTTTATCATCTACAGGATAGCACTTTTATGTTTTTGTTAACATACTGTGTACAAGTGTTACTTCTTCAATTAAAAGAAAAGCTAGTTACAGAGAGAGGGGGTGATAAGTGAAAGAAGGAAAAGAGGAAAGTGTTTTGAGATGGAATTAAAAGATACATAGGATTTTGAAAGAAATGGGGATATGACATTCTAGGAGGCAGAAACTTGAACCAAGTCCATGAGATAGTGAAAGGGGCTGAATCATGTCCCAAAATTCATATACCAAAGCTCTAATCTCCTGTACCTCAGAATGTGACTATATTTGAGATAGGGCCTTTAAAGAGATGATCAAGTTACATTAGGCCACTAAGGTAGGGTTCTGATCTGACATGAGTGGTGTCCTTATAAGAAGCAGGAGAGATGCCAGGGATTCCTGTGTACTGAGACAAGGTCGCCTGAGGACACAGTGAAAGGACAGCCATCTGCAAGCTAGGGAGAAAGGTCTCAGGAGAAGCCAAACCTGCCCGTACCTTCATCCACCTTCATCTTGGACAGCCAGCATCTTAAGCTCTAGAACTGTGAGAATAAATTTCTGTTGTTTAAGCCACCCAGGCTGTGGTGTTTTGCTATAGCAGCCTGAGCAAACTAATACAGATAGCAAAGTGCAAAGTGAGAGAGTCTGAAGTGGCCATGGTAATGGAGGATCAGCAAGGATTATGGAGAGATAAAGTAGCAAAGTCAGGGCAGATCGTGGAGAGCCTCGTGTGTCATTAAAGAAGGTGTGATTTTCAGACCAGCCGTGAAGAGTAAGAAATAAAGGGGAAAAAAAGAGATTTCTTATCTACAGTTCTTCACCTCTCAGAAATATTTGTTAGCAGAAGAAAATCTGCTAAGTTTTTTTTTTTAATAATACTTTCTTTCCCTGAGCAAATTAATGATTTTCCATACTCTAATTGGTACCTTTCTTGTCCAGTTCTTTTTGTTTCTCTCTTGCTGCTGTCTTCTGCCTTATTTCTGTATTCCAATTTTATTCTAAGTTTCAAGTTTCTGAGGATTATGCAATAGCAAAAGCATACTGACCTGCAGTTTTGCTAACCAGAAGAATATCCAAGGGAGGAGAGCTGGCTGAACGTCTTGTCTAGTCCTCTTCATTCACATATAAATGTAGGAGGTCCAGAGAGGGAAAGGACATTCACAAGGTCACAAGGCACCTCTGCAATCCAGTGTCCTTATCTGTTCACTGCATTTGGTTCATCACCTGTTTGCCTGCTCAGTTCATTCCAGAGACCATTTTTGCTGAGGTTAGATCTGCAAACAGATTATCTTTTTTGTACATACAGAAAGTATCACTGCATGCATATCCTGCATGCAGGCGGCAGGATAGCATGCACACAGACCAACCTGAGGTCACACATCCAAGCCTGGCCAGAACTGATCCCATGCTCCTCATCTCTCCTTGCACCTCTGTTTTCTTCATCCTGCAGGTCATTCAGCAGGAAATTCTAGATGGGAAAATAGAAACAGTGTCCTATTGCTGTACCCATTTCCATACCCAAACTGGCCACCTTTCATCCCAGAGTCTGTCTGTAAGAATATGTCAAGGTCCCTTCTGTTCTCCTCCCAGAAGCTCTTTCTCCTTGGCAGTAGACTAGAGTCAAGGTCTGGTGAGAGTTGAATCAGACTTTAGCAAATAACTTATACTTAGTCTCCAGCAAATGGTCTTTTGGTTCCGCTTAAATTTCAAATGACAAGCTACTAATGGAAGAAAAAAAAAAATTCTCCATTCTCAGTCCAGCAGTTTTAAAGTTGTATTTTTAATGTAACCATTATAATTCAGGGACCCAGGTGGTTCAGTCACAGATGGACTTTATGTTAAAAAATATGAATATAATCAATATCCAGAAGCAATGAGCAATGGACTTCCCTGGTGCTCCAGTGGTTAAGACTCTGCCCTACTACAGCGGATGTGGGTTCAATCCCTGGTTGGGGAACAAAGATTTCACATGCCACAAACTGGCAAAAAAAGTAATGAGAAAGGAATTCTATTCTCCACTCAACAGCATTAAAAGTGACCCAAATAATGTGTCCATAGCTAGACACATTGGAGAAGGGAATGACAACCCACTCCAGCACTCTTGCCTGGAAAATCCCATGGATGGAGGAGCCTGGTGCACTGCAGTCCATGGGGTTGCTAAGAGTTGGACACGACTGAGCGACTTCACTTTCACTTTTCACTTTCATACATTGGAGAAGGA
Organism: Neotragus pygmaeus; assembly: GCA_006410875.1. Lineage (NCBI taxonomy): Eukaryota > Metazoa > Chordata > Mammalia > Artiodactyla > Bovidae > Neotragus > Neotragus pygmaeus. The sequence continues at coordinate 593,475 of SJYV01055723.1, forward strand.
AATGGCAACCCACTCCAGTGTTCTTGCCTGGAGAATCCCAGGGACAGGGGAGTCTGATGGGCTGCCATCTATGGGGTCGCACAGAGTCGGACACGACTGAAGCGACTTAGCAGCAGCAGCTAGACACATTATCCATCCAGACCTAAGAAATGTCTTTCATCTCCCATCTTTCTCCCTCAGTGTGCAGCTGCTGTTGAATCACCATCCAACCCCTGAAACTTTTCTCCTCTGTTACCACTATTACAACTTTCCTTTTCTTCCATCTTCCATTGCCCTTTCTCCCCAAGATGTGTGTTTTATAGACTTGACTTAGCACCTCTCTCAGCAAGACAGCATCATTCGTTTTATAAGAGGAAAAGATTAATGGCAATTTGGGGCTTCTTCTTTTTAGTTTTTGTAAGCTTATGTTAGTATCTCCTAACACCTATTTACTGGTCCCATCAAAGTGGCTTGACCTTGGAGTCACTCCTCCACATGACAGACAGTGCTTTACTATTTGACCCAAGGGTTATAAGACTGTGTGTATGTTAGTTGCTCAGTCATGCCCAACTCTTAGCGATCCCTTGGACTGCAGCCCACCAGGCTTCCCTATTCACAGGATTTTCTAAGCAAGGATACTGGAGTGGTTTGCCATTTCCTTCTCTGGGGGATCTTCCTGACCCAGGGATCAAACCCAGGTCTCCTGCAAGCAAGCAGACTCTTTACTGATTGAGCTATCAGGGAAGCCCATACGTGAATACTGGGAAAACCATAGCTTTAAAAGCATAGTATAAGCCTGTACCCACTCTCTTTTCTATCCTCCAAAAAATCATGCCTGTTAGGGAGTCATTTATTTTCTGAGCCTTCATGTGCAACATATGATGTGAAAATAATATGTATTGATAGAAGGGGTTGAGTGAAAGAACAGACGTTGCCATTGTTGTTATCAAGTATTAAACAATCCAATATTAATTAAGCCAGTTATTGTTCTAGGCACTGGGGATTAAGTGCCAAACAAAACCTTACCATCTAGGAGTGTAACTTCTGATTGTGAGACACTGAATATTAATTAGTAAACAAAGAAATATGTAAGATATTACATAGTAATAAAATTCTGAACAAACAGAAATAAACCATGAGATAAAAAGTTACTAGGACATGGGGGTCGAGTCACTTTTGCTGCAGCTCAAGGTGGCCTAGGAAGAATGTAATATTAAAGGTGAGAACTGAATAAGCTGAAAGTGGCAGCCTTGTGACCAACCGGAAGTCCAGGGCAAAGACCTTCAGAAAGTGACAGCCTGGCATGTTCAAGGGTAAAGAACAGCATCACTTGGGGTTGGAATTAAGCAAATGAGGGCAAAGCCACTGGCGTATCACCTCATGGTAGAGGGGTCAAGGATGTAAGGTAAGGAGAGAGTGATCTTTTGTTGTTTTCGTTCTTTAAATAGTAAATAGAACATTTATCTTTAGCCTTTCAAAACTATCATTAAATGGATGGTGCATTTTACTTAGTTTCACCGAAGAATTGATGCTTTTGAACTGTGGTGTTGGAGAAGACTCTTGAGAGTCCCTTAGACTCCAAGGAGATCCAACCAGTCCATTCTGAAGGAGATCAGCCCTGGGATTTCTTTGGAAGGAAGGATGCTAAAGCTGAAACTCCAATACTTTGGCCACCTCATGTGAAGAGTTGACTCATTGGAAAAGACTCTGATGCTGGGAGGGATTGAGGGCAGGAGGAGAAGGGGACGACCAAGGATGAGATGGCTGGATGGCATCACGGACTCGATGGATGTGAATCTGAGTGAACTCCGAGAGATGGTGATGAACAGGGAGGCCTGGTGTGCTGCAATTCATGGGGTCGCAAAGAGTCGGACACGATTGAGCGACTGAACTGAACTGAACTGATAATTGATTTGCAATGTTGTGTTAGTTTCGGGCGTACAGCAAGCTGATTCAGTTATAGATATACATGCATCTACTCTTTTTCAAATTATTTTCTTATTTAAGTTATTACAAAATATTGAGCAGTGTTCCCTGTGCTATACAGTAGACCATTGTTGGTTATCTATTTTAAATACAGCAGTGTGTACATATCAGTCCCAAACTCCAATTTAGCCCTCCTGCCAACTCTTCCCTGGTAACCATTAAAAAGTTCATTCTCTAAGTCTGTGAGTCTGTTTCTGTTCTATAAATAAGTTGGTTTATATCATATCTTTTAGATTCCATATGTAAGTGACATCATGTGTATTTGTCTTTCTCTGTCTAACTTACTTCACTCAGTATGACAATGTCTAGGTCCATCCATGTTGCTGCAAATGGTATTATTTCATTCTTTTTTATGGCTTAGTAATATCCCAGTGTGTGTGTGTGTGTGTGTGTGTGTGTGTGTGTACCACATCTTAATTTCAAGGAAGAGACAGTTTTACTGGTGCTGCTCTCTTGAAAATGCAGATGACTAAGAGAGGACTTGAAAATTCTTTCTAATACACAATGGTTCTGCTCTGGGACTTGCCCCTGTTTCAGTCTCATTTGAAGGACATTTCTGCCCAGTTGCAAATTCAGGATGGTGAAAGAGTGAGAAATCCTAAAAGTTCTCTGGACACAGAAACTTTCTTGCTGTTTCCTTCTCAATACTCACCCACAGAAGAGAAAGGTCTGACTTTCTAGAGAAGCTGTGTCTATTTTCCAAAGCAGCCATCTTCTGCCAGGCAGACATTTAGTTTGCTTCCATGTCTTGGCTATTGTAAATAGTGCTGCTATGAACATTGTGGTGCATGTATCCTTTTGATCCATGTTTTTCTGTGGATATATGCTCAGGAGCAAGATTGCTATATCATATGATGGCTATATTTTTAGTTTCTTAAGGCATCTCCATACTTTTCTTCATAGTATCGAAACCAATTTACATTCCCAATAACAAAAGGTTTTGATTTTCTCCACACCCTCTCCATCACTTATTGTTTGTAGATTTTTTGATGATAGCCATTCTGAGTGGTATGAGATGATATATCATTGTAGTTTTGAATTACATTTATATCTATTTAGATCTTCTGCACATTTTTTGATTGGGTTGTGTTATTGTTGTTGTTGTTGTTGTTGACATTGAGTCACATGAGCTTTTTTGGTAAATTTTGGAGATATATATTTTAGGTAAAATTTTAATAGATACAGTTTGTGTAATTTTACTTTTTTATTGAAGTATANCTTCTGCACATTTTTTGATTGGGTTGTGTTATTGTTGTTGTTGTTGTTGTTGACATTGAGTCACATGAGCTTTTTTGGTAAATTTTGGAGATATATATTTTAGGTAAAATTTTAATAGATACAGTTTGTGTAATTTTACTTTTTTATTGAAGTATAGTTGATTGCAATGTGTTTTAGGTGTATAGCAAAGTGATTTAGTCATATATATATATATATATATACACACACACATATATGCATGTGTATATGTATCTATATTTTCAGTCATAGAATAAATATATATATATATATATATATATTCTTTTTCAGATTCTTTTCCCTTATAGGTTATCACAAAACAGTGAGTGGAGTTCCCTATGCTACACAACATGTCATTATTGGTTATCTGTTTTAGATAGTAATGTGTATAATGAGTATATATTAATCCCAAACTCCTAATTTATCCCTTGCCAAAAGGGGAATGTGTTTTATTTTGAGTAAGGTGAAAAGCTATGTAAGCATTTGAGCCAGGGAAATGATGATTAAATTTCAAAAGCTCACTTAGCTGCTTTGGAGAGAACCAATTGATGGGAGACAAGAGAAGGCCAAGACCCTGGAAGGAGCAGTCCACACAGGTAATGTGGTGATCCAGGCAGGAGAAGAAGGGAGAGCCAGCTGAATGTGCATGGGTGGAAGTGATGAGCCTGGTGCAGTTATGTGACATATTTAGAACCAGCAGGATCTTGGTTTTCCCTGTGAGCTGCCTTGGCCTGCAGTGAAACCCATGTGCACACAGCCTTCCTAAAGGGCTACTGAGCAAATAAAAATGCACACTTCACCCTAAACAAGCCACTGATTTTAGTCACATATATTTCTAAACCCAGACCTTGAAACGAAAGTTGTTCCCCAAAGGAATATAGTCTGAAAATACATATCTTTGCTACAAGACAGAAAATGTTTTCTATTATTACAGATCAATTTAGCTCCTTCAATCCCCCAGTTCTATCCTTCTAGCCCGTCTTTTGGTCCCACTTGTTTGTTGTTCAGTCATGAAGTCATGTCCAACTCTTCATCTCACGGACTGCAGCACACCAGGCTTCCCTATCCTTCAGTATCTCCCTCTTTGTGCCAACTCATGTCCATTGAGTCAATGATACTATCCAGCCATCTCTCTTCTGTTGCCCCCTTTTCCTCCTCTCCTCAATCTTTCCCAGCTTCAGGGTCTTTTCCAGTGAGTCATCCCTTCACATCAGGTGGCCAAAGTATTGGAGCTTCAGCTTCAGCATCAGTCCTTCCACTGTATATTCAGGGTTGATTTCCTTTAAGATTGACAGCTTCGATATCCTTGCAGTACCAGGGACTCTCAAGAGTCTTCTCTAGCACCACAGTTTGAAAGCATCAATTCATCAGCTGTCAACCTTCTTTATGGTCCAACTCTCACATCCATACATGACTACTGTGAAAACCATAGCTTCAACTATATGGACATTTGCTGGCAGAGTGATGTCTCTGCTTTCTAATGCACTATCTAAGTTTGTCATAGCTTTTCCTCCAAGGAGCAAGCATCTTTAAATTTCATGGCTGCATTCAGGTATAACTAGGTGCTACCTTGCCAGTGGCTAGGTTTATAATCCAGGAACACCAGGACTGTTGGTTCTGATACTGACCAGGGCCTTCCTAATCAGTAGAAACTGATGAGAGGCCAGACAAGAAATTCAGGCAAGGCTTCATTGGGGCTCCTGCACCAGGTGCAGGATAGAGGGAAAACAAGTAACAGGTTTCCTTGCTCGTTCCTTTTATGGGGTGAAGGTAGGTGTGTGTCCAGGGCTCAGCCAGAGGGGTGGCATAGGTAAATTCCCACTCATTTGTGGTGTTAACTGCTGGGGGCATGTGCAGTAGTACCCTGCTTTTGTTCCTGACACCCAATTTTTTGTTACTCCCAACTCTTCTGAAATGATAGTTGTTTTTTTTGTCTTTTTGTATCTTTTGGTCCAGAATTTGCTGCAACTGTGCATGCATGCAGTTATTTTTAGTTCCATGTATGTCCAAGTACAAGCATTGCATCACTGCAGCAAAGGGCCCCAGGTCCCAGCTTGTCTCAGTCTGACTCCAGAACTCAAGTGCAGTTCACATTTATGAATGACTTCACTTCGGTTTTGCTCAAGGTGTAATATTAGCCTTGCTCAAGGTGTAATAAAGCCAGGCCAGATTCCACATCTCTGGCTGATGAGTGACTCTGAAATATGCATGTGACCTAACCGGCCAATAAATGAAACACAGAGAGGAATAGTTTACCTTCTTCCTCTGGCTGTTATCATATCTGCCAGTGATGCCTGTAAATCCTGTGGCCATTTTTGAGCACATAACTATCCATAAAATGAAGCCCAGGCTGAGGATGACAGAATAAAAAGAAGAGAAGAATTTGGGTCCTTGGTGACATTATTGAGACACTGATCAAAAGAACCTGTCACATGGCTAGGCTTCCAGGTTCATGAGATACATTTTCTTTTCATTTTTTTTTCAGCTTGCATTGTAGGTTTTGGTTCCATTCAGGAAAATTCATTCTACCAAATTTGTTGAAGTTCGTTTTGTTTAAGTTTTTATTGAGCATCCACTATATGCCATTCACTGTTCTAGGTGCTGGTAATACGAAAGTAAAGAAGACATCAATGTCTACTTTTATTACACTTAATAGTCTAGTTTGGGAGGACAGGAAATAAGGTGTAAAAAATAGATGGGTTATCTTAGACATACCAAATTCTAAAGAGAAAAAAAAGTGGGGTAAGGTACTGGAGAATTGCTAGGAGCTATGGAAGAGGAGAGGGCTTATTTGGTGGCTCAGATGATAAAGAATTCGCCTGCAATGTGGGAGACCTGGGTTTGACCCCTGGGTTAGGAAGATCCCCTGGGGGAGGGCATAGCAACCCACTCCAGTATTCTTGCCTGGAGAATCCCCATGGACAGAGGAGCCTGGGATTGCAAAGAGTCGAACACACTGAGTGACTAAGCACATACACACATGGAAGAGAAAGGAGTCAGCAAAGCTATTTGGTGTAAGCAGAAGCGGGCCAAGTACAGGAATAAGCACGCCTCAGTTTTCGTAATAGCTTTGTAATGATAGTTACCAGAAATAACCCAGATGTCCAGCTATGGGATCCTAATAAAATAAATCTTGGTACATTATGTGATTAAATAGTATATTTTCAGTAAAAATATTAGCATATAAGATTATATTGCTTATATGATTCTATCTCCAAGATAAATTATTAATAAAAATAGAAAGCTGAGTGAGGAACAGTATATAGTGTGTTACCTCAATTCTGGGAATTAGTAAAAGTATAGCTGTATATAAATATTGGTATAAATATATCTCTGACTGGATATGCAAGAAAGTTTATCGGTGTCCTTTAGGAGAGGTGAGAGAAGAGAGACAATCTTTTACTTTGTGCCTTTCTGACAGTTTTAAAATTTATTTTACCATGTGCCTTTTTAATTTATAGAAAAAACTCCATTTAAAAAATTTAGTGACATCTAAATTGTCTTTTAATGCAAATCTGAATTCAGCAATAATTAATCTAAGTAAATATCATTGCTTAGGAGGAATGGCTTTTGATATACATGACATCAGAGGGAAAGAACTTGACTTTAAATTGGAACCAGGAAAAAAGTGAGGCCATCTGTTCTACCTGGTGTCACCTGGCATACGGTCTCCCCACCATCAGGGATAAAAGCTGCAGGAAAAGATTCTACCTCCAAATGCTCTGCAGCTACCAAGAGCAGCATTGTGTGGGGCCAGCTGCCAGGATTTATCCATAAGACAGTGTCAGGGCAGAGAGATGATGGGGAGGATGATAAAAAAATATTTGAGAATGCTGCAGGAGGCCAAAACCTTGAAAGACCTGAGGAAGTGCCCACATAACCAGAAACCTCTGAAGACCTGGAGGTCGATGAGGGAAAATAAGGTTATCAGCAGGTGTATTTATATGGCCTTCCAGGGGATTTTACTCCCCAGGTCTTTTGATCTGAGCCAGGCCAAGAGCCCACATTGATTTCACTTAAGCTGTGACCTCCCTCTTCACTGAACATGTGTTTTGAAAAATCCTCACCTGCTCCATGTCAAACTCACATTTGTAACACAATCAGCAGGTCTCCAAAGGAAGCTGACTCAAAGCCAACTTTGACAGCAGAACAGTTCGGGCGATCCTCTATGGTGATGAGATTAGTGGCAACCTGCTGTTCTGCATGCCTGGTTGTTATCCTTCCAGTTTTGTTTTCTTGTCTTATCAATAACGATCACCTATTTGGTGGCTAGGGAGGCATTTTCTGATAAATAGCACATGTGGTGAGAAATGATCAATCAAGATGAGTAAAACAGGCTTTGTTCATACACGGAAGCTTTCACACACTCACAGTTCTGCCCTGTGAATACCGGTTACTTGGTGTCTCACATGCCATTGCTTAATGATAACCAGAACTGCTGGAAACCTTGGGACTTTAGGCTGTTTTATACATGAACTGTGCAAGTTTACCCAGACCTTTAACCTCTTTCTAACTTGCTTTCTCCCTTCCTGACATAGGCAGAGGTGGCAGTCCAAAGATGAGAAAGGGAAAGTACCCAGTGGTTGCCATTTGAATTTGAAGTTGTCTTGCAAATCCTAAACTTGAAAATAGATTCTCTCATCTAAAGCAAGCAAGACTGTGACGTTTGTCATTTTCCTATGCTCATGGCCAGTATCACTAAGGCAGTACTCTCTCCTATTGCTCTGGAAGAAAACTTAGAGTTTCAGGCAATTACTTTAGAACTGGCCTGCAAGCTAGACTATCTGCCACCACTGCAGTCGCTCCAGCCAGGCTTCTGCTTTGAGTTTTGTCCATGGTCTGGGTCCCAGTGGTGTCAATTTCCCTTGCATTTATACAGTGTGATGTGTATGTAGTCTAGGGTGCCATGCCATTGCTAAAAGATGACTGCTGAAGACCTTTTAACTTGCACAGAACACATCCTTGTGTTGAAAAGGAAGCTAAACTTTTCTCATGGATCATTGTCTGTCATTGAGAGAAACTTTGAAAATTGATGGTTTCCTCATTAAATCACTTCTTCAGACTTTCTTTTTTTTAATTAATATATTTATTATAATTTTTGGCTAATTACTTTACAATATTGTGGTGGTTTTGCCATACATTGACATGAATCAGCCATGGGTGTTCAGTTCAGTTCAGTTCAGTCGCTCAGTCACGTCCAACTCTGCAACCCCATGAATCGCAGCACGCCAGGCCTCTCTGTCCATCACCATCTCCCAGAGTTCACTCAGACTCACGTCCATCGAGTCCGTGATGCCATCCAGCCATCTCATCCTCTGTCACCCCCTTCTCCTCCTGCCCCCAATCCCTCCCAGCATCAGTCTTTTC